>RXON01003720.1:0-11970 GCA_009667805.1 Leptobrachium leishanense
CCACAAGATGTAAACCATTGGTGAGCCTCAAAAACAGGAAGGTCAGATTAGAGTTTGCCGAACAACACCTAACAAAGCCTTCACAGTTCTGGAACAAGATCCTATGGACAGATGAGACCAAATCAACTTGTACCAGAGTGATGGGAAGAGAAGTATGGAGAAGGAAAGGACCTGCTCATGATCCTAAGCATACCACCTCATCAGTGAAGCATAGTGGTGGTAGTGTCATGGCGTGGGCATGTATGGCTGCCAATGGAACTGGTTCTCTTGTATTATTGATGATGTGACGCTGACAAAAGCAGCAGGATGAATTCTGAAGTGTTTGGGGCAATATTATCTGCTCACATTCAGCCAAATGCTGCAGAACTCATTGGACGGCGCTTCACAGAGCAGATGGACAATGATCCAAAGCATACTGCAAAAGCAACCAAAGAGTTTATGAAGGGACAGAAGTGGAATGTTATGCAATGGCCAAGTCAATCACCTGACCTGAATCCCATTGAGCTGCATTTCACTTGCTGAAGACAAAACTGAAGGGAAAATGCCCCAGAACAAGCAGGAACTGAAGACAGTTGCAGTAGAGGCCTGGCAGAGCATCACCAGGGATGAAACCCAGCATCTGGTGAGGTCTATGCGTTCCAGACTTCAGGCTGTGATTGACTGCAAAGGATTTGCAACCAAGTATTAAGAAGGGAAAGTTTGATTTATGATTATTATTCTGTCCCATTACCTTTGGTCCCTTAACAAGTGGGGGCACATCTGCAAACTGCTGTAAGTCCTACACCGTTCCCCTGAGTTGGATGTAATACCCTCAAATTAAAGCTGACAGTCTGCAGTTAAAGCACATTGTGTTTGTTTCATTCCAACTCCATTGTGGTGGTGTATAGAGCCAAAGATGTTACAATTGTGTCCATGTCCCAAATTTATGGACCTGACTGTATTTGCTGCTAAAACAACAGTCGCTTCTCCCTCCTTATTCTTCTTGAACTTTCCGCTACATTTGACACTGTTGACCACTCTCTCCTGCTCCTCACGCTGCATCAGCTTGGCCTCAGTGACTCCACTCTCTCTCCTGCTCCTCACGCTGCATCAGCTTGGCCTCAGTGACTCCGCTCTCTCCTGCTCCTCACGCTGCGTCAGCTTGGCCTCAGTGACTCCGCTCTCTCCTGCTCCTCACGCTGCGTCAGCTTGGCCTCAGTGACTCCACTCTCTCCTGCTCCTCACGCTGCATCAGCTTGGCCTCAGTGACTCCACTCTCTCCTGCTCCTCACGCTGCATCAGCTTGGCCTCAGTGACCCGCTCTCTCCTGCTCCTCACGCTGCGTCAGCTTGGCCTCAGTGACTCCGCTCTCTCCTGCTCCTCACGCTGCATCAGCTTGGCCTCAGTGACTCCGCTCTCTCCTGCTCCTCACGCTGCGTCAGCTTGGCCTCAGTGACTCCGCTCTCTCCTGCTCCTCACGCTGCGTCAGCTTGGCCTCAGTGACTCTGCTCTCTCCTGCTCCTCACGCTGCGTCAGCTTGGCCTCAGTGACTCCGCTCTCTCCTGGTTTTCTTCATATTGCTCTCTTCGCTCCTTCAGTGTCTCCTTCGCTGGTGCCTCTTCAACACTGGCTTCTTAAGAATGGGGGTGATCAGAGCATGTTTAAATGCAGAGGAGAAGACTCCAGCGGAGAATGAGAGGTTGAATATATAAGTCAAAGCGGGGACAATAACCGGTAGGAGTCCTACCGGTTATTGTCCCCGCTTTGACTTATATATAAGAAGGATATAATGCTTCATACAGTGTGTGTTATACAGAGAGCTGCTGGATTGACTGCTTCCTGCAGTGTTTGTGCAAAAAATGCATATATTACAAAACCACAATTAGTGGCCTGATGTAGTCAGAAAAGTCACATAAAAATCACATAAAGTGAAAATGCGGATATAATTGCATATACGTGCGTATAGCGCAAATCAAAGTCCTTAGAGGAATTATCGTTATCAGGGCTTGTTTCCCAAATCGCTGGTGACGGCAAAAAAGCAAAAAATCAATCCAACCGACCATATGTTTCTATGTTGGAGATGAGGTAGTCTAGTTGAATCTCCACGTGGACAGTCCAGAGGTATATGTGGGATCCTGGTGTAATGTCTTCACCTAAGTCCTATATAGACTCCCGATTCCCAAAAAATGGGGAAAGAGAAGGAGGAGAGGGGTAGAAAGGGAACAGAAAAAGAAAAAATAGGCACTTTATAGAGCCTCGTATACCGGCTCTGGTGTGGAATGCCTTGGGCCTAATTGAGGGTAGCCTCTGCCCTTCTTTAGAGTTCTCTTGGAGTAGCCTCTGCCCTTCTTTAGAGTTCTCTTGGAGTAGCCTCTGTCCTTCTTTACAGTTCTCTTGGAGTAGCCTCTGCCCTTCTTTAGAGTTCTCTTGGAGTAGCCTCTGCCCTTCTTTAGAATTCTCTTGGAGTAGCCTCTGTCCTTCTTTAGAGTTCTCTTGGAGTAGCCTCTGCCCTTCTTTAGAGTTCTCTTGGAGTAGCCTCTGTCCTTCTTTAGAGTTCTCTTGGAGTAGCCTCTGTCCTTCTTTACAGTTCTCTTGGAGTAGCCTCTGCCCTTCTTTAGAGTTCTCTTGGAGTAGCCTCTGCCCTTCTTTAGAGTTCTCTTGGAGTAGCCTCTGCCTTCTTTAGAGTTCTCTTGGAGTAGCCTCTGTCCTTCTTTAGAGTTCTCTTGGAGTAGCCTCTGTCCTTCTTTAGAGTTCTCTTGGAGTAGCCTCTGCCCTTCTTTAGAGTTCTCTTGGAGTAGCCTCTGTCCTTCTTTAGAGTTCTCTTGGAGTAGCCTCTGCCCTTCTTTAGAGTTCTCTTGGAGTAGCCTCTGCCTTCTTTAGAATTCTCTTGGAGTAGCCTCTGTCCTTCTTTAGAGTTCTCTTGGAGTAGCCTCTGCCCTTCTTTAGAGTTCTCTTGGAGTAGCCTCTGTCCTTCTTTAGAGTTCTCTTGGAGTAGCCTCTGTCCTTCTTTACAGTTCTCTTGGAGTAGCCTCTGCCCTTCTTTAGAGTTCTCTTGGAGTAGCCTCTGTCCTTCTTTAGAGTTCTCTTGGAGTAGCCTCTGTCCTTCTTTAGAGTTCTCTTGGAGTAGCCTCTGTCCTTCTTTAGAGTTCTCTTGGAGTAGCCTCTGCCCTTCTTTAGAGTTCTCTTGGAGTAGCCTCTGTCCTTCTTTAGAGTTCTCTTGGAGTAGCCTCTGTCCTTCTTTAGAGTTCTCTTGGAGTAGCCTCTGTCCTTCTTTAGAGTTCTCTTGGAGTAGCCTCTGTCCTTCTTTACAGTTCTCTTGGAGTAGCCTCTGTCCTTCTTTAGAGTTCTCTTGGAGTAGCCTCTGTCCTTCTTTAGAGTTCTCTTGGAGTAGCCTCTGTCCTTCTTTACAGTTCTCTTGGAGTAGCCTCTGCCCTTCTTTAGAGTTCTCTTGGAGTAGCCTCTGCCCTTCTTTAGAATTCTCTTGGAGTAGCCTCTGTCCTTCTTTAGAGTTCTCTTGGAGTAGCCTCTGCCCTTCTTTAGAGTTCTCTTGGAGTAGCCTCTGTCCTTCTTTAGAGTTCTCTTGGAGTAGCCTCTGTCCTTCTTTACAGTTCTCTTGGAGTAGCCTCTGCCCTTCTTTAGAGTTCTCTTGGAGTAGCCTCTGTCCTTCTTTAGAGTTCTCTTGGAGTAGCCTCTGCCCTTCTTTAGAGTTCTCTTGGAGTAGCCTCTGCCCTTCTTTAGAATTCTCTTGGAGTAGCCTCTGTCCTTCTTTAGAGTTCTCTTGGAGTAGCCTCTGCCCTTCTTTAGAGTTCTCTTGGAGTAGCCTCTGTCCTTCTTTAGAGTTCTCTTGGAGTAGCCTCTGTCCTTCTTTAGAGTTCTCTTGGAGTAGCCTCTGTCCTTCTTTAGAGTTCTCTTGGAGTAGCCTCTGCCCTTCTTTAGAGTTCTCTTGGAGTAGCCTCTGTCCTTCTTTAGAGTTCTCTTGGAGTAGCCTCTGCCCTTCTTTAGAGTTCTCTTGGAGTAGCCTCTGTCCTTCTTTAGAGTTCTCTTGGAGTAGCCTCTGCCCTTCTTTAGAGTTCTCTTGGAGTAGCCTCTGTCCTTCTTTAGAGTTCTCTTGAGTAGCCTCTGTCCTTCTTTAGAGTTCTCTTGGAGTAGCCTCTGTCCTTCTTTAGAGTTCTCTTGGAGTAGCCTCTGTCCTTCTTTAGAGTTCTCTGGAGTAGCCTCTGTCCTTCTTTACAGTTCTCTTGGAGTAGCCTCTGTCCTTCTTTAGAGTTCTCTTGGAGTAGCCTCTGTCCTTCTTTAGAGTTCTCTTGGAGTAGCCTCTGTCCTTCTTTAGAGTTCTCTTGGAGTAGCCTCTGTCCTTCTTTAGAGTTCTCTTGGAGTAGCCTCTGTCCTTCTTTACAGTTCTCTTGGAGTAGCCTCTGTCCTTCTTTACAGTTCTCTTGGAGTAGCCTCTGCCCTTCCTTAATGCTTGCTTGATCGTCTCAGGTACAGAAAGAGAGAGATCCTCATAGTGTAACTTGTAACCAATGGTTAGAATAAGATAGGTGAAAGTTAAAACAAACTCACCGATGTTGGAGCCTTAGGTTCCAGGCTCAACTTGTAAGCGTGTGGTACCGCTTATTCGGTGGGTACCTTCACCTCTTTTGTCTGCAGGTGGTCCTCCTATCTCGTGTAGGTGGTAGGAGAAATAAGGAAATGGAGCATGTGGGCATATACTGCTTTAAAAAATGGATCTTAAACGGAAATAAATGCTAAAAAGGGAGTTTTATTCATTCGTTTAAGAACAGATATAAAATAAGGTGGGAGGGTGTCACAAAATATGGGATACGCAATTCGGCAATAAAACAGTATCTTTTCTCCTTCAAGCCGTACACCATTTTAGTAGCCCTTCTCTGAACTCTCTCTAAGATGTCTATATCCTTCTGGAGATACGGTCTCCAGTACTGCACACAGTACTCCAAGTGAGGTCTCACCAGTGCTCTGTACAGTGGCATGACCTGATAACGATAATTCCTCTAAGGACTTTGATTTGCGCTATATGCACGTATATATGCACTTATATCCGCATTTTCACTTTATGTGATTTTTATGTGACTTTTCTGACTACGTCCGGACACTAATTGTGGTTTTGTAATATTTGCATTTTTTGCACAGTGGCATTATTGCACATAGACTTTTCACGGCAGCACTTTAGTGGTCGTTCCGACAGTGCACTACTTGGAATAATGGGAATACTACACCCATTTATTTTAGGCACAATATGTACCGCATGTATTTTAAGATTGTATATTGATCACTCTCAAAAGAGACGGCGCCACTAGGACCCCGCCCTCTCTCCTGCTTCCTACACAGGGCCACATTATAATCTATGTGCTAACGTTAACGCTCACCTGCGTCAGCATTAACTTTAGCCACGGTGTTTACCGCATATTACAATCCAAACGCAAACAGGTTAGGCTAGGGTCAGACGAACGCATTTTTATGTTGTCCGTGAAAAAGTGCGTTCGAACGAATGGACGTATTTTTTCACAGAATACGTGATACCGGTCATACGATGCGCATTGTCGTCCGTGATTTTGTACGGATCATCAATAAAACACTTTTTGTGTCTGGACGTTATGTTGGCCGGACATTAGCAGCGTCTGACGTCTCCTAATCACGCACACACGCCTCTAGCGGACGCAGCGCACTCTGTACGTCAGTAGTAGCGGTTTGACGTTCTCGAAAAAATGCGTTCATTGGCCACTTGCGTTGCACGGACGAACTTTCGTGCAGCCGTTCGTCGTATGTTCCCCGGCATTGGACGTCATTTGCTACTAGCACAGCCGTGATTTCGTACGGCTAAACGCACGTTAAAACTGCTTTCATCTGACCCTAGCCTTAAGTAACCCGTTTGCGTTTGGTACCTTGCACTTTTCTGCGCGAGGTTACTGTACTTTGCGCTCCCTATACTTAACATGGGGAGCACAAAGTGTTAATCAGTGTTAGGATTACAAAGTCCCAGCGCTGATTAAAGTCCGGCTCTGGTCAGCGTAAAGTTAACCAGAGCCAGGACTTGGTGTTAATGGATTTCGCTTCTGCACAATCTGTTAACACCAGCCAAAAAAAGGAAAAAAAGAATCGTATACTCATCTCCTGTCCCGCGGCGAGGACCACAGCTCCAAACGCCTCCTCCGTCCGGCGGGAGCAGGGAGAGACTGGGGGGAAACGTTCCTCAGTCTCCCCCTGCTTATCACTACGCGACCAGCTGGATCTCGCGAGGCGAGATCCGGCGGGTCATGTGACCGCCGGTGTCTGGCTCAATGGAGTCCTATGGACTCCGTCGAGTGGATGCTGACAGCTGCGCTCAGCGCTGCCACAAGCATCCCGGGGCATAGCGCCCGCTAGAAATGCAGGCGCAGTTTTTTCTCCCTACCATCCCCCGTTTTAACGCGGGGATTATAATGTCCCACAGTGTTTTATACAATCTATCCAGCAGCTCTCTATATAACACACACTGTGTAGGAAGCAGTCTATCCAGCAGCTCTCTGTATAACACACACTGTGTAGGAAGCAGTCTATCCAGCAGCTCTCTGTAGGAATTCCTACACAGTGGGCAGTATTACAATGTTGGTGCTAACTTAACCAGAGCTGTTGTAAAGTTAAAAACCTCCATAGGTTATAATGGCTCTGGTAAGTTTACAACAGCTCTGGTTAAGTTAGCACCAACTATGTAATATGGCCCAGTGTGTGTTATATAGAGAGCTGCTGGATAGACTGCTTCCTACACAGTGTGTGTATATATAGAGAGCTGCTGGATAGACTGCTTCCTACACAGTGTGTGTTATACAGAGAGCTGCTGCATACACTGCTTCTACACAGTGTGTGTTATATAGAGAGCTGCTGGATAGACTGCTTCCTACACAGTGTGTGTTATATAGAGAGCTGCTGGATAGACTGCTTCCTACACAGTGTGTGTTATACAGAGAGCTGCTGCATACACTGCTTCCTACACAGTGTGTGTTATATAGAGAGCTGCTGGATAGACTGCTTCCTACACAGTGTGTGTTTATATAGAGAGCTGCTGGATAGACTGCTTCCTACACAGTGTGTGTTATACAGAGAGCTGATGATATAATGCTTCATACACAGTGTGTGTTATACAGAGAGCTGATGATATAATGCTTCATACACAGTGTGTGTTATACAGAGAGCTGATGATATAATGCTTCATACACAGTGTGTTATACAGAGAGCTGATGTTATAATGCTTTATACACAGTGTGTGTTATACAGAGAGCTGATGATATGCTTCATACACAGTGTGTGTTATACAGAGAGCTGATGATATAATGCTTTATACACAGTGTGTGTTATACAGAGAGCTGATGATATAATGCTTTATACACAGTGTGTGTTATACAGAGAGCTGATGATATAATGCTTCATACACAGTGTGTGTTATACAGAGAGCTGATGTTATAATGCTTTATACACAGTGTGTGTTATACAGAGAGCTGATGTTATAATGCTTTATACACTGTGTGTGTTATACAGAGAGCTGATGATATGCTTCATACACAGTGTGTGTTATACAGAGAGCTGATGATATGCTTCATACACAGTGTGTTATACAGAGAGCTGATGATATAATGCTTCATACACAGTGTGTGTTATACAGAGAGCTGATGATATAATGCTTCATACACAGTGTGTGTTATACAGAGAGCTGATGATATAATGCTTCATACACAGTGTGTGTTATACAGAGAGCTGATGATATAATGCTTCATACACAGTGTGTGTTATACAGAGAGCTGATGATATGCTTCATACACAGTGTGTTATACAGAGAGCTGATGATATAATGTTTCATACACAGTGTGTGTGTTATACAGAGAGCTGATGATATAATGCTTCATACACAGTGTGTGTTATACAGAGAGCTGATGTTATAATGCTTTATACACAGTGTGTGTTATACAGAGAGCTGATGATATGCTTCATACACAGTGTGTGTTATACAGAGAGCTGATGATATAATGCTTCATACACAGTGTGTGTTATACAGAGAGCTGATGATATAATGCTTCATACACAGTGGTGTTATACAGAGAGCTGATGTTATAATGCTTTATACACAGTGTGTGTTATACAGAGAGCTGATGATATGCTTCATACACAGTGTGTGTTATACAGAGAGCTGATGATATAATGCTTCATACACAGTGTGTGTTATACAGAGAGCTGATGATATAATGCTTCATACACAGTGTGTGTTATACAGAGAGCTGATGATATGCTTCATACACAGTGTGTGTTATACAGAGAGCTGATGATATAATGCTTCATACACACTGTGTGTTATACAGAGAGCTGTTGATATAATGCTTCATACACAGTGTGTGTTATACAGAGAGCTGATGATATGCTTCATACACAGTGTGTGTTATACAGAGAGCTGATGATATAATGCTTCATACAGTGTGTGTTATACAGAGAGCTGATGTTATAATGCTTCATACACAGTGTGTGTTATACAGAGAGCTGATGTTATAATGCTTCATACACAGTGTGTGTTATACAGAGAGCTGATGATATAATGCTTCATACACAGTGTGTGTTATACAGAGAGCTGATGTTATAATGCTTTATACACAGTGTGTGTTATACAGAGAGCTGATGTTATAATGCTTCATACACACTGTGTGTTATACAGAGAGCTGATGTTATAATGCTTCATACACAGTGTGTGTTATACAGAGAGCTGATGATATAATGCTTCATACACAGTGTGTGTTATACAGAGAGCTGATGATATAATGCTTCATACACAGTGTGTGTTATACAGAGAGCTGATGATATAATGCTTCATACACAGTGTGTGTTATACAGAGAGCTGATGATATAATGCTTTATACACAGTGTGTGTTATACAGAGAGCTGATGTTATAATGCTTCATACACAGTGTGTGTTATACAGAGAGCTGATGATATAATGCTTCATACAGTGTGTGTTATACAGAGAGCTGATGATATAATGTTTCATACACTGTGTGTGTTATACAGAGAGCTGATGATATGCTTCATACACAGTGTGTGTTATACAGAGAGCTGATGATATGCTTCATACAGTGTGTGTTATACAGAGAGCTGATGATATGCTTCATACACAGTGTGTGTTATACAGAGAGCTGATGATATAATGCTTCATACACAGTGTGTGTTATACAGAGAGCTGATGATATGCTTCATACACAGTGTGTGTTATACAGAGAGCTGATGATATAATGCTTCATACACAGTGTGTGTTATACAGAGAGCTGATGATATAATGCTTCATACACAGTGTGTGTTATACAGAGAGCTGATGATATAATGCTTCATACACAGTGTGTGTTATACAGAGAGCTGATGATATATAATGCTTCATACACAGTGTGTGTTATACAGAGAGCTGATGATATAATGCTTCATACACAGTGTGTGTTATACAGAGAGCTGATGATATAATGCTTCATACACAGTGTGTGTATACAGAGAGCTGATTATAATGCAATACACAGTGTGTGTTATACAGAGAGCTGATGATATAATGCTTCATACACAGTGTGTGTTATACAGAGAGCTGTTGATATAATGCTTCATACACAGTGTGTGTTATACAGAGAGCTGATGATATAATGCTTCATACACAGTGTGTGTTATACAGAGAGCTGATGATATAATGCTTCATACACAGTGTGTGTTATACAGAGAGCTGATGATATGCTTCATACACAGTGTGTGTTATACAGAGAGCTGATGATATGCTTCATACACAGTGTGTGTTATACAGAGAGCTGATGATATAATGCTTCATACACAGTGTGTGTTATACAGAGAGCTGATGATATAATGCTTCATACACAGTGTGTGTTATACAGAGAGCTGATGATATAATGCTTCATACACAGTGTGTGTTATACAGAGAGCTGATGATATAATGCTTCATACACAGTGTGTGTTATACAGAGAGCTGATGATATAATGCTTCATACACAGTGTGTGTTATACAGAGAGCTGATGATATGCTTCATACACAGTGTGTGTTATACAGAGAGCTGATGATATAATGCTTCATACACAGTGTGTGTTATACAGAGAGCTGATGATATAATGCTTCATACACACTGTGTGTTATACAGAGAGCTGATGATATAATGCTTCATACACAGTGTGTGTTATACAGAGAGCTGATGATATAATGCTTCATACACAGTGTGTGTTATACAGAGAGCTGATGATATAATGCTTCATACAGTGTGTGTTATACAGAGAGCTGATGTTATAATGCTTCATACACAGTGTGTGTTATACAGAGAGCTGATGATATAATGCTTCATACACAGTGTGTGTTATACAGAGAGCTGATGTTATAATGCTTCATACACACTGTGTGTTATACAGAGAGCTGATGATATAATGCTTCATACACAGTGTGTGTTATACAGAGAGCTGATGATATAATGCTTCATACACAGTGTGTGTTATACAGAGAGCTGATGTTATAATGCTTCATACACAGTGTGTGTTATACAGAGAGCTGATATAATGCTTCATACACAGTGTGTGTTATACAGAGAGCTGATGTTATAATGCTTCATACACAGTGTGTGTTATACAGAGAGCTGATGTTATAATGCTTCATACACAGTGTGTGTTATACAGAGAGCTGATGATATGCTTCATACACAGTGTGTGTTATACAGAGAGCTGATGTTATAATGCTTCATACACAGTGTGTGTTATACAGAGAGCTGATGATATAATGCTTCATACACAGTGTGTGTTATACAGAGAGCTGATGATATAATGCTTCATACAGTGTGTGTTATACAGAGAGCTGATGTTATAATGCTTTATACACAGTGTGTGTTATACAGAGAGCTGATGTTATAATGCTTCATACACACTGTGTGTTATACAGAGAGCTGATGATATAATGCTTCATACACAGTGTGTGTTATACAGAGAGCTGATGATATAATGCTTCATACACAGTGTGTGTTATACAGAGAGCTGATGTTATAATGCTTCATACACAGTGTGTGTTATACAGAGAGCTGATGATATAATGCTTCATACACAGTGTGTGTTATACAGAGAGCTGATGATATAATGCTTCATACACAGTGTGTGTTATACAGAGAGCTGATGATATAATGCTTCATACACAGTGTGTGTTATACAGAGAGCTGATGATATAATGCTTCATACACAGTGTGTGTTATACAGAGAGCTGATGATATGCTTCATACACAGTGTGTGTTATACAGAGAGCTGATGTTATAATGCTTTATACACAGTGTGTGTTATACAGAGAGCTGATGTTATAATGCTTCATACACACTGTGTGTTATACAGAGAGCTGATGATATAATGCTTCATACACAGTGTGTGTTATACAGAGAGCTGATGATATAATGCTTCATACACAGTGTGTGTTATACAGAGAGCTGATGATATAATGCTTTATACACAGTGTGTGTTATACAGAGAGCTGATGTTATAATGCTTCATACACAGTGTGTGTTATACAGAGAGCTGATGATATAATGCTTCATACACAGTGTGTGTTATACAGAGAGCTGATGATATAATGCTTCATACACAGTGTGTGTTATACAGAGAGCTGATGTTATAATGCTTCATACACAGTGTGTGTTATACAGAGAGCTGATGATATGCTTCATACACAGTGTGTGTTATACAGAGAGCTGATGATATAATGCTTCATACACAGTGTGTGTTATACAGAGAGCTGATGATATAATGCTTCATACACAGTGTGTGTTATACAGAGAGCTGATGATATAATGCTTCATACACAGTGTGTGTTATACAGAGAGCTGATGATATAATGCTTCATACACAGTGTGTTATACAGAGAGCTGATGATATAATGCTTCATACACAGTGTGTGTTATACAGAGAGCTGATGTTATAATGTTTCATACACACTGTGTGTTATAC
>RXON01003721.1:0-44411 GCA_009667805.1 Leptobrachium leishanense
TACTGTACATTATGTAAATGTGACTCGCATAAACAGGACAGGGGAATTCCTGGGGGGGGGTACCCTGGGCTCCTCCCATGGAAAGTGTTCGCATGGCTCATGAGGACAGACCCTGTGCAGAATAAAATCTATACTGTACTGTTAAAGGGTCACAGCAGCCTCAGCCCCCCCTGACAGTGCATGGGTGTAATGTAAGGGGGCTCTGGATAAACTAGTGGATGCCCTCAGGCTGCTCTCACACACAGGCTCCTCTTCCTCCTCACCTGGTCCCAGGCAGATAAGGAGGCCCAGGCAGAGCCAGTGGAGGAGGGGTGAGGACATGCCGGCTGACAGTGGCCCCGGCTGAGGCTCCACGTGGCGGATGTCCGGGGTGAGCGTTACAAGCCGGGTTTAAAACCAAAAAGCCGCCAGTTCCCTGGACGAATCCGCGCCGGCCGCACTTCCCGCCAACTCCGACAAATCACGCAGCCGCTCTTTATCTGAATTCGCGCCCTCTCCGCCGAGACCCCTCTTCCCGCCGAGACTCCAACCAATCAGAGCCGAGCTCCTCCTGCGGGACATCCCACGCGCGCACTCCCGGCAATCACTGCGGGTGGCTGAGGTGGCGGCAGAGCATAGGAATGGTCACCTGACCACCTGACCACAGACTCTCACACTGCCAGGGGGACAGACAGAAGAGGGGAGCTGAGGCCACGCCCGCCCACCTAGGCAAGATATCTTAACCCCTTGCTGTTACCTAGGGCAGGGGTCAGCAAATCTGGCTCCCTGATGTTTTGGGAACTACATCTCCCATGATGCTCAGTCACCCATTAAGCTGACTGAGTCACATGGGAAATGTAGTTCCAAAAACACCAGGAAGCCAAGTTGGGAGACCCCTAACCTTGGGAGACCCCTCATTCCTTGCACATAGAGGTGTATGCATACAGCACATGCATAATATTCCATACACATGTGTATACCCATACTTAACCCCTTCAGCACCGCATGTAGCTGAACGCTAGCAACAAATATGTCTATGGACTCCTGGAGCTGATATTAGTGTGGGGGGGCGGATCCAGACACAGGATTCAGGGGCGGATCCAGACACAGGATTCAGGGGCGGATCCAGACACAGGATTCAGGGGCGGATCCAGACACAGGATTCAGGGGCGGATCCAGACACAGGATTCAGGGGCGGATCCAGACACAGGATTCAGGGGCGGATCCAGACACAGGATTCAGGGGCGGATCCAGACACAGGTTTCAGGGGCGGATCCAGACACAGGATTCAGGGGCGGATCCAGACACAGGATTCAGGGGCGGATCCAGACACAGGATTCAGGGGCGGATCCAGACACAGGATTCAGGGGCGGATCCAGACACAGGATTCAGGGGCGGATCCAGACACAGGTTTCAGGGGCGGATCCAGACACCAGATTCAGGGGCGGATCCAGACACAGGTTTCAGGGGCGGATCCAGACACAGGATTCAGGGGCGGATCCAGACACAGGTTTCAGGGGCGGATCCAGACACAGGATGCAGGGGCAGATCCAGACACAGGATTCAGGGGCGGATCCAGACACAGGATTCAGGGGCGGATCCATACACAGGATTCAGGGGCGGATCCAGACACAGGATTCAGGGGCGGATCCAGACACAGGTTTCAGGGGCGGATCCAGACACAGGTTCAGGGGCGGATCCAGACACCAGATTCAGGGGCGGATCCAGACACAGGTTTCAGGGGCGGATCCAGACACAGGATTCAGGGGCGGATCCAGACACAGGTTTCAGGGGCGGATCCAGACACAGGATTCAGGGGCGGATCCAGACACAGGATTCAGGGGCGGATCCAGACACAGGATTCAGGGGCGGATCCAGACACAGGATTCAGGGGCGGATCCAGACACAGGTTTCAGGGGCGGATCCAGACACAGGATGCAGGGGCGGATCCAGACACAGGTTTCAGGGGCGGATCCAGACACCAGATTCAGGGGCGGATCCAGACACAGTTTCAGGGGCGGATCCAGACACAGGATTCAGGGGCGGATCCAGACACAGGTTTCAGGGGCGGATCCAGACACAGGATGCAGGGGCGGATCCAGACACAGGATTCAGGGGCGGATCCAGACACAGGATTCAGGGGCGGATCCATACACAGGATTCAGGGGCGGATCCAGACACAGGATTCAGGGGCGGATCCAGACACAGGATTCAGGGGCGGATCCAGACACAGGTTTCAGGGGCGGATCCAGACACAGGTTTCAGGGGCGGATCCAGACACCAGATTCAGGGGCGGATCCAGACACAGGTTTCAGGGGCGGATCCAGACACAGGATTCAGGGGCGGATCCAGACACAGGTTTCAGGGGCGGATCCAGACACAGGATTCAGGGGCGGATCCAGACACAGGATTCAGGGGCGGATCCAGACACAGGATTCAGGGGCGGATCCAGACACAGGTTTCAGGGGCGGATCCAGACACAGGATGCAGGGGCGGATCCAGACACAGGTTTCAGGGGCGGATCCAGACACAGGATTCAGGGGCGGATCCAGACACAGGTTTCAGGGGCGGATCCAGACACAGGATTCAGGGGCGGATCCAGACACAGGTTTCAGGGGCGGATCCAGACACAGGTTTCAGGGGCGGATCCAGACACAGGATTCAGGGGCGGATCCAGACACAGGATTCAGGGGCGGATCCAGACACAGGTTTCAGGGGCGGATCCAGACACAGGTTTTGGGGCGGATCCAGACACAGGTTTTGGGGGGGGGACTCTCACAGTTTTGATTAAGAGCTGGTGTTGGGTTTGCAGTGACAGGCAGAGACGCGCCTCATCGCAACCTGTGCTCGTTACACTCACTCTCCCCAGAACATATTGCACAGGGTCTGTCCTCATTTGGCTCGGGAACCCTGCAAACCCTTTCCATACGAGGGGCCCAGGGTACCCCTCCCCCCAGCACATACCCCTTGCAGCTATGCAGTGTAGGGTTACCCAGGTGTGGGCTGCCCAGTGCACCCTTTCCATGCTGGCAGGACACACGTGGCACCCCCTATCTGCGCAGCCCTGTGAACCCTTTCCATACCAGGGAACCCCCCTCCCAGCTCACATAATATATTGTCCCCCAGCTCACATGGATATACATAGTGCCTAGGGTTCCCACACGTACGATTTTGACCCGGACTGTCTGGTTTTGGAGTCATGTGTCCAGGTTTGACACCCTCTGCCAAATGACTCCGAGCCGGTACCGGGCATCTCCGCCCCATACTTACATATCAGCAGGAGACGCAGCACGTCCGCACCACCCACTGCCAGTTCCGCACAGGCGCCACGGCCCACGTGACCTTTACAGGCATGCACGTGCGTGCGGCGATCCCGGACCTGCTTCCGCCTCCAGTCCCAACTAAGACAAGTGGTCCTCTGGCTCCTGCTGGTCTCGTCCACCGTCCAGATATACGTCTCCAGGGCAGGGTGGCTCCAGTAACCACCGACTCCGAGACAAGCAACTCTGTGTGAGCGAACGCAGCATCAGCCATAATGCCACTGTGCCAGCCATAAAACCAGTCTGCCAGCCATAATTCCAATGTGCCAGCCATAATACCAGTCTGCCAGCCATAATGCCGCTGTGCCAGCCATAATACCAGTCTGCCAGCCATAATTCTACTGTGCCAGCCATAAAACCAGACTGCCAGCTATAATGCTACTGTGCCAGCCATAATGCCATTGTGCCAGCCATAATTCCAGTGTTCCAGCCATAATACCAGTGTGCCATGCATAATACCAGCGTGCCAGACATAATACGAGTGCCATAATACCAGTGTGCCCACCATAATACCAGTGTGCCATACAATTGTAACAATTCAATGTTCTTGAACCCAGGACATATTTGAAAACGAGAGAAATCTCAATGTATCCTTCCTGGTAAAATACTTTATAAATAAATAATACCAGCCATAATACCAGCGTGCCATGCATAATACCAGCGTGCCAGCCATAATACCATTGTGTGCCATAACACCAGTCTGCCATGTATACCACGTGCCATAATGTATACACTACAAAAAAAAATGGGCGCCTGAACCCAACCCTAGAGTGTTTGGGTTTGGCTTGAAGAAATGGTGGCAACCCTAATAGTGCCTCAGCTCACATTTTATATATAAATATAGTGCCCCCAGCTCACAAGGATATATATTGCCCCCAGCTCACAAGGATATATATTGCCCCCAGCTCACATGGATATATATTGCCCCAGCTCACATTTTATATATATTGCCCCCAGCTCACATGGATATATATTGCCACCAGCTCACATTTTATATATAGTGCCCCAGCTCACATGGATATATATTGCCCAGCTCGCATGGATATATAGTGTCCCAGCTCACATGGATATATATATTGCCCCCCCGCTCACATGGATATATATATTGCCCCAGCTCATATGGATATATATATTGCCCCAGCTCATGTGGTCCCATCGGTCTCCTGGCTGCTGTCTGCCCCTGGCCAGGCCCCTCTGAGTGCTTTGCAAGCGGCCGCCGACATGACGCTCGGCCGCTCACCTGTGAACACGTGCAAGCCACGGTCTCCCTTTCCATACCAGGGTACCCAGCTCACATGTAATATATTGTCCCCTGCTCACATGGATATACAAAGTGCCCCAGCTCACATGGATATATATTGCCCCAGCTCACATTTTATATATAGTGCCCCAGCTCACATTTTAAATAGTGTCCCCCAGCTCACATGGATATATATTGTCCCAGCTCACATGGATATATATAGTGCCCCAGCTTACATGGATATATATTGCCCCAGCTCACATGGATATATATAGCCCCAGCTCACATTTTATATATAGTGCCCCCAGCTCACATGGATATACATAGTGCCCCCAGTTCACATGGATATATATTGCCCCAGCTCACATGGATATATATAGTGCCCCAGCTCACATGGATATATATATATATTGCCCCCAGCTCACATGGAGATATATTGCCCCAGCTCACATTTTATATATAGTGTCCCCAGCTCACATGCATATATATTGCCCCAGCTCACATTTTATATATAGTGCCCCAGCTCACATGGATATATATTGCCACAGCTCACATTTTATATATATTGCCCCAGCTTACATGGATATATAGTGCCCCCAGATCACATGGATATATATTGCCCCAGCTCACACGGATATACATAGTGCCCAAGCTCACATGGATATATATTGCCCAGCTCACATGGATATATATAGTGCCCCAGCTCACATGGATATATATTGCCCAGTTCACATGGATATACATAGTGCCCCAGCTCACACAGATATATATTGCCCAGCTCACATGGATAGTGTCCCAGCTGGTTAATCCCCACCCTTCCTCTTTAAGCTCCACCTTTTCCTCTCTTTATATTAAAAGTGGATACCAAGTGCCTACTTGTATATTTTGTATACCATTTCAAATGTATCTATTGAGATAAATAAAATTATGAAATGTTTAAATTCAAGCATTTTTACAAAGAACAGCCACGCATGTCAAGTATACTGGATCACAGCCGCTCTAATTGGTTGAACAATAAAATCCACAGAAACGTGCACTGCATATGAGCGTATCACAGAGCTGCACAGCAATAAAACCCACAGAAATGGGCACTGTATATGAGCATTTCACAGAACTGCACAGCAATAAAACTCACAGTAATGTGCAGTGTGTATGAGCGTATCCCAGAGCTCCAGGGCAATAAAACTCACAGTAATATGCAGTGTGTATCACAGAATCCACAGCAATAAAACTCCCAGCAATGCAATGTTTGGTGTGTGTCAGCGTATCAGAATCCACAGCAATAAAAATTCCAGCAATGCAATGTGCAGTGTGTATGAGTGCATCAGAATCCACTGCAATAAAACTCCCAGCAAACCGAGTGTATATGAGCACACAGCAATTATTTATTCTATATTTACCGGCCTCCGTCCGCGGTAGGGCTGTGTGCAGAGTCAGCAGGGACGGTGTACGGACTCAGTAGAGGTCCCTTCAGGCCACGTTAGGATCGCAGCTGTGCCTGTGCGTGGAGCCATCTTGTCAGCAGTGGGGTACCACTGCCAGAGGGTGCGCCGTGGCTTTGATTCCCTTCCCGGCGGGTGTTCAGTCCAGAGTAGAGTGAGAGTCCGTGTTAACGAAAAGGGCGGGCAGCTACGTGCATGCGAGCATGTCACGTGGTGTTGTGGAAATTTTATTATGTGGACATTATATTCTAGGATGTGCGTGTTTTATAAATTGTCATCTGTCTCCCTGTGTTTGGATTAAACTGAGAATCGCTCTAGCAGAGTGTATTTTGGGTTAATCAGAACCAGCTGCAAAACCGTCAGTATGAAAACCTTCTCTTGGGTTTAGAGACGTGTTCTCAGTGTGTGTAGGCGTTTGGCGGTTTGTGAGCACTAAGTGCAATGCGCTGGACTCCTTACCTCCCAATGTCTATGCACATTGGAGAAGTGAAGTCTGCATAACGAGAGATACGTATTATATCTCTGTTGCGGCTACGCTATCCCTTTCTGGATACATACCTGCTTTTAAGACATTTATGCCTTGTCTGGACACTCGTACCGTGTACAGACAATAATTGAATGTCTCCGCAGATATGTCACAAATCCAAAAGAATGAGTAGACTGATCTTCACTCAGATGCTGATCACTATTCAGTATCTGAGTGGGGTCCATACTGACAGTGATGGGGGATGGTCGGACAAACATGGCTGATGGGGACCATGGAGCTGACTCAGGGATGAGCCATGTACAGGAGGCCGGTCGGTCATTCTAGTCCACTCCCCTGTCCTTTTGATATGTAAATGTAATTACTGGGCAAACTGGTTTTCTATTGTGCAGCCTGTGGGCCAGTGGGCGTTGTGCTATTGTGAATTAAATTAAGCTGACCAAGAGTCACAAAAACACTTGGGCAGATGAACTCCAGCTAGAAACAACGTGTGTGTGTGGCTTTTTCTGGGTGAGGATGCAGAAGACCACAGCAGAGTCTCTGGGTCTCCTTACTGCGGACGTTCAGGTAAGTATTGTAGAGATAGCAGAGAGCTGCTTGTAAGTGCAGCGGATCAAACTACATTAGGGAATTGATAGTAGATTAATTTCTACGACATTATGGTGAGCCAGGTTAAATAAGGAACCAACAGATTTTTCCTCTGCACAGTAGAAAAAAGGAGAGAGAGAAAGTAAATTGTAATTTTGTCTCCTGCGTCGAGGAAATTTCTGCTTGGTAAAAGAATGATTTTGCTCGTTTTGTGTAAGAACGAGGTAAGTAATTTTCTGTTGTGTAGTTTTTGGTGGATCTGAGCTGAATGTACAGAGACTGTATGGTGAGATTGTGACGTGTGTGCTGACCAGTACAGGGTATCGTTTTTGTTGTAACTTCTGTTTGTGTAACTTTTATGTTTGTAAGAGGTGATTTTGGTTTGTAGAGGTAGAATTTTGTTTGTACAGGAGAAACGGCATTTAGAGGATTTTTATACTGTTAGCCTGTAAATCAGAGGAGGTTTTTGCTCTGGTTTCGGGCGGTGGGGCACAGGGAATAGAGAAACTGTTTTGTTTAATTTGGTTTCTCTATTGCTGGATTTTGGAGACACCATCTTTGATTATCTTTGCTGTGAAGAACATGTGCTTTGGCAGCCATCTTACCTTTGTGTGAAAAACATGTGCTTTGGCAGCCATCTTACCTTTGTGTGAAAAACATGTGCTTTGGCAGCCATCTTGGTTAGTTTGGTGCTGCAGGTTTTTTAACAAGGAATTCAGTTTTAGATGGAGCTGATTTACTTTTAGTTTTGGTGTCTATGGAAAGCGATTCGTTTGTTTTTGCCTCAAATGTTAGTTTTTGTCCTGAAGTTATTATTGTCTTTTTTGTAACTTTTCTATGTACAGCTTGATTTTGTTGTAAGTTTTGTGCTGGATATCGGTTGAGTGTTCGGTTATGTTATAGACCAGTGACCAGCCAGATAGGGGAATCATTGTGTGATGGTTAATGATTCTGTTTAACGTTTGTATATCTGTGGCTGTTACACTGAATTGTAGAATTGTTTGGTATAGTTAATACGGGTACTACAGTGTAGGAGGGTGGTGCTTTGTAGTTCTGTGCCCAAAGTATTGGGACAACTCATAGAGATTGATAGCAGTGTCTTTTTCGTAGTAAGTGTCAGGTATATTACACACAAAGGAATTTTAAAATGGATGCCTGTAGCCATTTTGTTTTTAAAGACAGTTTTTCTTTCAAATTTCTCTAGGTTTAGAAATGAACGAGATTTTTTTTACAGAGTTCATTCCTGGGTGAAGTCTTTTATATTTTTTTTAAGAAGTGCCAGACATGAAGGAACCTAGAATGTGTGTATGTGATAAGGCTAGGTTTAAGTGCTAAGACGTGTCATAATTAAATTTATTGGTTTGTCTTAAGTTTTTAAAACAAAAGAGATTTTGTCTTTTGGGTATAGGAATAAGAGTTAAAATCTCTGTAAGATAGATTTATATTCACAAAATATATGTTTATAATTAAGGTATATTTTATTATATATACAGTAGGAAATATACTCCAATAAATATTGTAGAAAGTATATAATTGGTAAATAATATAAATTACTAAAGAATAGATTCTGTTGAGTTAACCAGAAAAGAATTTAGCTCATAGTAAGCAACCAAAAGGGAGTGAGGATATAAATCAGGTATGACAGATGGAGACACTATCAGGGTTATCCAAAGAGATCCGAATTGCTTGTGAAAGGTAACCGAACGCTGAAAATCAGCGTTCGGTTACCTTTCCTGACCATTCGGCTATCCAGAGAGCAGGCAATACGCCAAATCTTGGCGAATTGCCTGAACATACGGTGCCTGTTCGGTGCCTGTTCGAGGGCAGTGAAATCCCCATGAAAAAGCACTGCTTCGGCTATTCAGAGAACACAAACCAGCAGTGAAAGGTTCCCCTAATGCCCTGCCATTCGGTGGTTTAATTCGGCAAGTTTATTCAGGAGAATCCCATAGGCTTCAATGTTAAAAATATTCCCGTTTTAATTCAATATCTAATAAACCGTTCATTATAAAATTCTGCAGCAAAAAGTCTCTTTATTTATAGATTTTTTAGGATACTTTAAGCATTTTTCTTAATTTTTTTTTAAAAGTCCGATTTTTTTTTTTCAGTTTACTTATTTTTTTTTGAAACAGCCCTCTTTATTATCATTCCCTGGACCTCCTGTGAAAATTTCAGACATTTTCGCTCAGTAGTTTCTTTGCAAACAGCGTTTCATTTTCCCAGATTCATACAAATGGTTTTGCTAATTTATTCACTGCCTCCTCTACTCACAGCTGCTTCGGCTCTGTGTGATTCGGCTCCTGTTCGGCTCCTTTTCGGGTTTTTCGAAGGTTAATCCAGGTGTTTTTGCTTGTTTTCAGTGTGCATTCGGTTAGTTTTCGTCAGCTTTTCCCTGCAATTCGGGGACCCTGTGCTGTTTGCTGAATACACCGCAGGGTCACCGAAATGCAATCGGCAAAAGGAACCGAATTGAAGAGAACGAAAAGTCACCGAACGTGCAGTGACTTTTCGAATCTCTTTGGATAACCCTGTATGTCTATATATTGGGAGAAGAGAAGGTCTTTTGTGTAGATTGAACTTTTGACCCGAGATAAGACTATTAAAAAGAAATGGGGAATTAATTAAGAAGTGCAATACTGCCCACTAGAGGATAGTAAAATTTTTAATTCATATTACCAAAAATATTGCCAGTGACGTCAAATTTGCTATAATAAGTGGCAATGTTGGTTACAAGTCAGTCGGAGATTCCAGCAGTCAGACTCACACCGCAATGCATTCAGACGTCCAGTACATATGACACTCTGAGAGGTCGGAGATTCCAGCATTCAGAGACTCACACTGCAATGCATTACACATGACACTCTGAGAGTCCAAGATTCCAACACTCAGACTCACACCACGATGCAGGCAGATCCCAAGACATGAGGCAATCAAGATTCTCACCAAAGCTCTAACTCACATGCATTGATTATCTGATATCGATAATCTTCACACATTCCAAATTATTACATCAGGAATTCCAAGGCAGACTCCAAATTGGACAGGTAATGTATGACAAGAAAAAGGAATTAATGTAATTATATATATATATGTTTGTAGATATTCTTGCAACATAGACTGAGACTTCTCGGATACGGTTCGATCCAAATTCTAAGTATTTCTATTCTGCAGATAGAAGTATGAAGAAGTGGATATAAGGATTTATTCCTAAAAGAAATGTTGTAAGATTGATACCAATATATATATTGAATTTGGAAATTACTGTGATTAAAATTAATGAGCAAGGAATTATATAACTACAAAATAAAAAGCAAAAGATTAGAAGTTTGATTCTCGAGATTAGGGGAGGATTCACTAAATAAGTTTTTATTACTTATCATTAAATTAGCTCATCTTTTGTTGATCTATGTAGCATATATATATATATATATATATATATATCTATAAGAGCTGGCTGGTTAAACATTGTTTGCTGGGAAATGTATGTTGTATTAAGCAGAAATGTTTATTAACCATTTGTGTATTAGTTACTAACTGATAAGGTAAATGATATTAATCATATATGCAGTTACTAACCGGAGATACATATATTGTGAAGCTAGTTTTTATATGCTGATGGACTGTGGTTTATAAATTGTTGTTTATGATATGAGATTTGAAATTCTTTTGTATACGTAATAAATATATATATATTTTTATCCGATTATTGATTATTGTATTTTTTAAAGCAAAACACAGACAATTAAAAGAATTCAGGATAATTTCTAAGAAATATAGACGATTGATATTTGTGTCTCGTATAGATTTCTTATGAAATAATCCCTGATATATTGGAGGCAACTGCCGAGGTAGGTCCAGTAAATCCAATATAGACATATTGGAGGCTTGGCTGATAAATCCAATATATAACGTGTTGTATTCACGTGCAGAGATTATATCCGACATAAACATTGTAGTGTTTGTATTTCTGTACAATGGAAAGCATTTTTAAGGAAGTAGCAAAGGTAGAACACACGGCGGCCATTGTTCAAGCTATGCAGGGATCTATTGACCCGTGGCGGGAGGCCAAGAATTGTGTAGCAGACCTGATAGGTAACGGAAAGTTCCGTAAACGGAAAGGAAAGTATGCTCTGATTTTTGCTGCTGGTTGGATAGCTGATAAATTTCAGGAGTCTTGCAGGCTGAAGCGTGAGTTTGGAAGGAGAGATGGAAGATTTAAAAGTTGAAATTGATAAATTGAGAGCTCTTGTCCAGCAGGCAGCTGAAGCTAGCACTGAGTATGAATGTACTGTGAGGTCTAATACTGAGCTGTGCAAGGAGAATGAATGTTTGTCTGAAAGCTCGACGCATGCACAGGAGGCTGTAAGGGAATTGTCTGGTCCCTGCAGGAGGACAGAAGCTGAACATTGTACTGTAAGTATGGAGAAGTCTGAGGACTTTGGGTCAGATACTGAAACCGACTCAGGGATGGAGATGGACAATTTGTCTGACCCTGGAGTTGGGAATGTTGGTGCAATGGCGGAGGATATCTCAGGTGAGTCTGTGGTAAAAGGACTCCATTAAGATGGTATTGTGGGATCTAGTCATGCTGGGATGGTTAGTGTTGTGCAGCAAGGCCGATCACCATATGCCCAGAGAAGGTTTTGTGCAGGGAGACAAGCTATTCGTTGTTTTGCATGCAGGGGATTTGCGCACATTGTGAGGTACTGTGTGGTAACTAATGGCAACAGACACAGAGATTCTAAGTATCCCAGAACCACACCTAGAAGTAAAGCGGTTTATTCAGCAAGGCAGGGTATTGGTCCCAGACATGGATCTTTGCAAAGGCATAGAAGCCAGGGACAGCCAAGGTCATGGATCCAGGAAACAGATTTAAAATCCCAATATGAACGGCTGAAATGTGAAAATGTGAAGCTTAGAGAGGAAAGAGATCGTTTCTGGGAATTCAGCAGAGTTCCTAATTTTGGGTTCCAGAGAAGGGGAAATGAAGAGATGTTATTGAGGTCTTTCTAAACTATTTTACTGTTTGTATTTTGCAGGAAAAAAAATGGAACTTTGACTTTTTCCTTTAGCTGGAAACCTGTTTGGGGACCTTATTGTAATGTTAAATCCTGTTTCTATGGTAATATAAAGGTAGCTGGGGACAGGACTGTTTCAGGAATTGATGTGTTAATTCAGTCCTGTACAATTGTGTGTTCCAAGGGTTTCTTTGTTTTGTTTTTCGTGTTTGCATTGAGTTTTGGTTTTAAGTTAAAAGTTACTTTTTACCGAATCTCAATGTATATAGCAAGACGTCCTGTAACTGAAGTTTTGGTAGAGAGTGTACTTCAGTTGTGTTTTTTTCATGTTATTGTTTTGAGTTTTAGAACTTTGCTGCGTTTTGCATAGTTTCGCATTACGGTTGGTTTTGCGGTAGAAAAAGAAAGGATTTGGTTTTAAAACTTTCTTTTTATATTTACTACGTCAAAGCGGATTGTGCAAGCGAGAATAACACGCTTTTATTGGTTTAGAGTTGCTTTGCGCAGCGAGAAGGTAATTTCGGTTTTAAGTTCAGACTGTTTGTTAGGTTTTTTGAGAAGATTTTTCATTTGGTGACAATGATTCAGGTACTGTACTGAGAGATCGTACAACTAGGAAATAGACAGAGGAAGGCTATCCCCATTTAACAAATGTATACTGAGAGAAGCCACATTGTTCTGTAGAGAAAGAGGATAGTCATTGTGCTGTGCGGTTTAGTCTGGCGACGCAGTGTACGGTCGTACAGCGTATACGCTTGTGTATGCATACACTGTGAGGGGTAAAGACATAATTCAAGGGGGGGTAATCTGTGGTTGTTGACTAATCGTTTGGGGCATAGTTCTGTACCAAACCTGTTGGGACAACAAGCCATAGAGTTACACGTTGCCTCGGTTAGGGTCTCTAGTTGGGGGACTATAGTGGTATAGTGGTTATAGTCTGACAATCCACGGTAAAAGACGACACCGGACGGTGCTCTCCTAAATTGGTGCAAGGGTTTCCCTGGACGCGGGGGTAAGACGATAAGCCGATTCGAATCGCCATGGGCAATGTGCCATCCATGCAAGGGAAGGAAAGCGAGGCTTCCCACAGTCAGACGGCTGCGCAGCACACGAAATCTAGTTTTGGGGCGAAGGCCAAGAAACCCCTTTAAAGAATGGCATAGATGGTCCAAGGGTACCGCTTGGGGTATCCCTCTGGAGGGGACATTTGACGCCTGGAGATGGGAGAAATTCATAACTGAGTTTAAACCCAGACTCTGGACGACAAAGACCTTAGATGTAGCTCAGATGTGGTTTCAGAAGTCTATTAAGGTAAACCGACAGGGTATACAGAAGGCGGTTTCAGTCCGGAAGAACCGCATTATGTACACCTGGCCAGAGGGGATAGCCGCGATTGGTAATCCAATGATGGGAGCGGAAGAGGCTCTTACTGAGCTAACTCTGCTAAGGCAGGCTGGATCCACTAACACTGGATCTGTTGTAGTTTCCTCTGATGTTTTTGTTATCACCAATGTAACTAACTCTGCTCTCTCCAGTTTTTTTTTGTGTTCTTACACTCCAAGGTCAACACCTAACATGGAAATGTCTTCATCAGGGGTCGGTGACTAGTCCCTCGGAATACAGTGTCAAGCTGAAGATCGTGTTAGATTAGTGGGCCCCAATCGATCCAGGGGTGGTTTGTGGATGACTTGATACTTTGATGTCCCGCACGGGAGGTTTGTTATCGGCATACTGTATCATTTCTTAGCCATCTGGTGCCTCAGGTAATAAGGCTAACAAGGAGAAAGTACAGTTTTGCAAGGAAAAGGTTATCTTTTTAGGACATTGCATCTCTCAGGGTACCACCCAGAGAGTAAAGACATTAAGTGGCTCTAACACCCACTAAACTGACTCTAAGATGATGCACCATTTTGAACCCAGCGTCTCTTCTTCCTGTTATGAAGGAGGAAGAGAAGGGGGGAGATAATGGTGTAAAAAACGTAAATTTTCCAACTTTTACTAACTATTCTAACCTCTCAACCTCTAATCAATTTTTCAACCTAGTAGGGAAACACTTTGAGGACCATCATGATTGCTTTTCCTTGATGAGCTCCAAAAAGTCCACCAGGTCCGGGAGTCTCTCCCAGACCCAAACTCAATAACCAGTGTTCATTCTAGTCAACGAGGTGATTGGATCATGCTAAAGAAACATCCGAGGATGGGACTAGAAGCGAGATATCGTGGGCCATTCCAGGTGCTGCAGACGACGCCAACCTCCCTGAAGTTCGAGGGACGAGACATCTGGATCCACGCCGGTCACTGCAAGAAGTTTCTCAACTACGTCAAGAGTGAAGAGTATCATTTTCTTTATTTGTTTAGCGAGGGAAATGTACCTAAGACTAGCAAGGGCCACAAGGAGACATTTGTAATAGTAACTCTGGCTCCTGTCGTTCACTTGTTTAAATTCTTGTGCGGTGTTGTAGTGAGGGAGATCACCAAGAAACAACGACAGTAGAGCGTCCAAAGGGGGGTGATTTACAAGGGTCAGGTCCACACTGATGGGAGCAGGGCAGAAGCGAAGCTATAGCTAGTGAGGGTTGGAATCTTTTTAAAAGCTTTGGGAAGCTTCGGGGGATTTCTTGTTTTCCATTGGATCCTGGCTAAAGGTAATGGGAGTATAAATACTTATGGTGTTTCTGTCTCTATTCCTTCTATATGCTGGAGTGAGATGTTCCTGATGTCTAATCGACCGAGTTATCGAAGCCCGAACAGATGAGACGCCCAGAAGACCAACCCATGGACCGGATACAGAGGATTTCAGACCGACCGAGTTACCGGAGCCCGAACAGATGAGACGCTCAGAAGATCAACCCATGGACCAGATACAGAGGATTTCAGACCGACCAACGATCGATGCAACCCACCACCTCATGTCCTCCCTCTGAGTCACCTCCCCTAAAGCAGATTCTACGTGTCAAGTTCTACGTGTCAAGATTTGTTTTAAGATTTGCCAAAAAAATCGGCGTGTCAAGATTTGGTTTTAGACTTGCTTTATGATCCATGTGTCAAGATTTGTTTTAACACTTGCTTTAAGATTCGGCCTGTCAAGATGGACTGTCTGTTGTTTTCTATCATCTGTTTGGCTTTTTGCATTCAGAACTTTACAAGACGAACTGTTTCTTTCCAAGGAAGATCGAGATTCATCGAGGGACACTGGGGAGCAAATGACAAAGAGGAGGGACTGTTGTGGAAATTTTATTATGTGGACATTATATTCTAGGATGTGCGTGTTTTATAAATTGTCATCTGTTTCTCTGTGTTTGGATTAAACTGAGAATCGCTCTAGCAGAGTGTATTTTGGGTTAATCAGAACCAGCGGCAAAACCGTCAGTATGAAAACCTTCTCTTGGGTTTAGAGACGTGTTCTCAGTGTGTGTAGGCGTTTGGCGGTTTGTGAGCACTAAGTGCAATGCGCTGGGCTCCTTACCCCCCAATGTCTATGCACATTGGAGAAGGGAAGTCTGCATAACGAGAGATACGTATTATATCTCGGTTGCGGCTACGCTATCCCTTTCTGGATACATACCTGCTTTTAAGACATTTAAGCCTTGTCTGGACACTCGTACCGTGTACAGACAATAACTGAATGTCTCCGCAGATATGTCACAAATCCATAAGAATGAGTAGACGATCTTCACTCAGATGCTGATCACTCTGAGCAGTATCTGAGTGGGGTCCATACTGACAGTGATGGGGGATGGTCGGACTAACATGGCTGACGGGGACCATGGAGATGACTCAGGAATGAGTCATGTACAGGAGGTCGGTCGGTCATTCTAGTCCACTCCCCTGTCCTTTTGATATGTAAATGTAATTACTGGGCAAACTGGATATATATTGCCCAGCTCACATGGATATATATAGTGCCCCAGCTCACACGGATATATATTGCCCAGCTCACATGGATAGTGTCCCAGCTGGTTAATCCCCACCCTTCCTCTTTAAGCTCCACCTTTTCCTCTTAGAGCTCCGCCTTTTCCTCTCTTTATATTAAATAGTGGATACCAAGTGCCTACTTGTATATTTTGTATACCATTTCAAATGTATCTATTGAGATAAATAAAATTATGAAATGTTTAAATTCAAGCATTTTTACAAAGAACAGCCACGCATGTCAATTATACTGGATCACAGCCGCTCTAATTGGTTGAACAATAAAATCCACAGAAACGTGCACTGCATATGAGCGTATCACAGCTGCACAGCAATAAAACCCACAGAAATGGGCACAGTGTATGAGCATATCACAGAACTGCACAGCAATAAAACTCACAGTAATGTGCAGTGTGTATGAGCGTATCCCAGAGCTTCGGGAAATAAAACTCACAGTAATATGCAGTGTGTATCACAGAATCCACAGCAATAAAACTCCCAGCAATGCAATGTTTGGTGTGTGTCAGCGTATCAGAATCCACAGCAATAAAAATTCCAGCAATGCAATGTGCAGTGTGTATGAGTGTTTCAGAATCCACAGCAATAAAACTCCCAGCAATGCAATGTGCGGTGTGTGTGTCAGCGTATCAGAATCCACAGCAATAAAACTCCCAGCAATGCAATGTGCGGTGTGTATGAGTGCATCAGAATCCACTGCAATAAAACTCCCAGCAAACCGAGTGTATATGAGCACACAGCAATTATTTATTCTATATTTACCGGCCTCCGTCCGCGGTAGGGCTGTGTGCAGAGTCAGCAGGGACTGTGTTCGGACTCAGTAGGAGGTCCCTTCAGGCCACGTTAGGATCGCGGCTGTGCCTGTGCATGGAGCCATCTTGTCAGCAGTGGGATGCCACTGCCAGAGGGTGCACCGTAGCTTTGATTCCCTTCCCGGCGGGTGTTCAGTCCAGAGTAGAGTGAGAGTCCGTGTTAACGAAAGGGCGGGCAGCTACGTGCATGCGAGCATGTCACGTGGTGTTGTGGAAATTTTATTATGTGGACATTATATTCTAGGATGTGCGTGTTTTATAAATTGTCATCTGTCTCGCTGTGTTTGGATTAAACTGAGAATCGCTCTAGCAGAGTGTATTTTGGTTTAATCAGAACCAGCGGCAAAACCGTCAGTATGAAAACCTTCTCTTGGGTTTAGAGACGTGTTCTCAGTGTGTGTAGGCGTTTGGCGGTTTGTGAGCACTAAGTGCAATGCGCTGGGCTCCTTACCTCCCAATGTCTATGCACATTGGAGAAGTGAAGTCTGTATAACGAGAGATACGTATTGTATCTCTGTTGCGGCTACGCTATCCCTTTCTGGATACATACCTGCTTTTAAGACATTTAAGCCTTGTCTGGACACTCGTACCGTGTATAGACAATAACTGAATGTCTCCGCAGATATGTCACAAATCCATAAGAATGAGTAGACGATCTTCACTCAGATGCTGATCACTCTGAGCAGTATCTGAGTGGGGTCCATACTGACAGTGATGGGGGATGGTCGGACAAACATGGCTGACGGGGACCATGGAGATGACTCAGGAATGAGTCATGTACAGGAGGCCGGTCGGTCATTCTAGTCCACTCCCCTGTCCTTTTGATATGTAAATGTAATTACTGGGCAAACTGGCTTTCTGTTGTACAGCCAGTGGGCCACTGGGCGTTGTGCTATTGTGAATTAAATTAAGCTGACCAAGAGTCACAAAAACACTTGGGCAGATGAACTCCAGCTAGAAACAACGTGTGTGTGTGGCTTTTTCTGGGTGAGGATGCAGAAGACCACAGCAGAGTCTCTGGGTCTCCTTACTGCGGGCGTTCAGGTAAGTTTTGCAGGGATAGCAGAGAGCTGCTTGTAAGTGCAGCGGATTAAACTACATTAGGAAATTGATAGTAGATTAATTTCTACGACTGGTTCAGCCAGTCAGGTGGTACTGAGACTCAGTGCCACCTGACTGGCCGGACCGCGTGACCTGCACGCATGCAGCCTCACCAGGAGCCAGGCAGCTCAATGACAAATTTCTATCACTGCAGTGCTGGTTAAGGAAAGGTCCACTTTAAACAGCAGTAAGCAAACAGGGCTTCATATTCTGCTGATACCCCCCCTTTACCTGCTGTTTACTGTCATTTTCTCTCTCTGCACACAAATCACATTTTTATTCTATTCGATTTTATTCCGTATGCAAACGCCCTGCTCCGCTGCTCATTGTTTGAGAACACAGCTCAAAGCTGATACACAGTGACAGTGGCACCTCCTAGTACCCTCTAATGACACCCCAATAATCACTGGTACCTGGGGAGGCCCGCCCCCTGCAACTCCCCTAAGTACACCGCTGCTCCGTGATATGCTCACACACAAGTTTGGCAAACTGCCAGCAAGTACGGTGCTGTTTGAAGGCAGTGCAAATCCCCATAGAGAAGTAATGGTTAATCTATTCAGAGAACACCAAACAGCAGAGAAATGGCAGTGAAATGCCCTGATGTTTCGGTGGTTTCAATCAGCAGGTTTATTCAGGCGAACCCCATAGGTTTCAATGTTAAAAATATTCCCGTTTTTATGCAATAATTAATAAACCATTTATTATATTAATCTGCAGTAAAAAGTCTTTATTGATTTATTTTTTTTAGTACCTGTTAGTCTTTTTTCAGATTTCTTTAGGCAAAATTTCCCCCCCTTTTTTTTTAATAGCGGCTTTTCTTTTTTCTGTAACAGAACTTTTTATTATCAATCATAGGATCTTATATGTAAATTCCAGACATTTTCGTTCAGTAGTTCTTTTGAAAACAGCAGGCCACGGGTTTGCGGTGGCAGCATTCAGTGGCCGACTCCATGCACTTTGGGGACCCTGCGGTGAATGGTGAATTCACTGCAGGGTGGGGAAATTTTATTCCCCAAAGTGCAGGGAACTACAGAACACCAAAATGTTGCCGTCATTTCGGTGCTCTTTGAGTAACCCACTTAGTGGTGAGGTTTTTTGCTGCCCCCCGGAAAATGAAAGCCTAGGCCTTGCCTACCCAGGACATACTTGAAAATTAGTGAAATCTCAATGTATCTTTCCTGGTAAAATACTTTACAAAGTAAAAAAATAATAATTCAGGGGTGGGGCCACCCGGTGCGGGCCGCCGCCCCCTGGAAAGTGCCGCCCTACGCCTAGGCCTTGTCGGCCTAGGCCAAGATACACCACTAGTTATAGTAGACATCATGGATGTCATCCCGCACCGGGGGGCACAGCGATTGGCCGGAATCTGGCTGATTGCTGGCTGCAAAGGGAGGATGCGCTCAGAGTTGTTCAAAAATATCTATGGGCCGGTGTTTGACAGCCCTGGTCTAAATCTTCACAAGGGCAGTTCAGTATATACAGTTGTGTTCAAAATTATTCAACCCCCAATGCTGTAAAGGGTTTTAGGGAATTTAGTGTACATTTGTAATTGTATTCAGAATGAAATCCTACAAGGACTTTTTAAAGAACCATATGCAACTAAAATGACATCAATTGGTTTTGTAATACAGTAGTAAATGTTTATTTTGTGAATTCTTCATTGACACAATTATTCAACCCCTTAAAGACTACCACTCTGAAGAACAGAGGTTCATTCAAGTGTTTTCAATCAGGTATTGAAAACACCTGTGGATGTCACGGAGCAGCAATAAAGCATAATAAGCACCAGTTAGGCAGCTTTAAAATGACTGTGATACTCAGCTCCCTCTAGACATTTACTGGTGTGGTTACAAACATGGTGAAGTTAAGAGAATGGTCCAGGAAGACAAGAGAAGAGGTGATTACTCTTCACAGGAAGGGCAATGGCTATAAAAAGATGCAAAGATGTTAAACATACCAAGAGAGACCATAGGAAGCATCATTCGCAAATTCAAGGCAAAGGGCACTGTTGAAACGCTACCTGGTCATGGCAGAAAGAAGATGCTGACTTCAACTGTTGTGCGCTACCTGAAGCGTAGAGTGGAGAAAAGTCCCCGTGTGACTGCTGAGGAACTGAGAAAATATTTGTCAGATGTGGGTACTGAAGTTTCAGCTCTGACAATACGGCGCACACTGCGTAATGAAGGCCTCCATGCCAGAACTCCCAGGCGCACCCCCTTGCTGTCTCCAAAGAATAAGAAGAGTCGACTGCTGTATGCCAAAAGTCATGTGGACAAAACCACAGAAGTTTTGGGATAGTGTTCTGTGGACTGATGAAACAAAATTAGAACTGTTTGGGCCCATGGATCAACGCTATGTTTGGAGGAGGAGAACAAGGCCTATGAAGAAAAGAACACCTTGCCTACTGTGAAGCATGGCGGGGGGTCAATCATGCTTTCGGGGCTGTTTTGCTTCTGCAGGTACAGGGAAGCTTCAGCGTGTGCAAGGTACCATGAATTCTCTTCAGTACCAGGAGATATTGGATGACAATGTGATGCAGTCCGTCACAAACCTGAGACTGGGAGACGTTGGACCTTTCAACAGGACAATGATCCCAAGCATACCTCCTCAAGTTCACTAGAGCATGGTTGCAGATTAAAGGCTGGAACATTTTGGAGTGGCCATCGCAGTCACCTGACTTAAATCCGATTGAGAACCTCTGGGGGTACTTAAAGAAAGCAGTTGCAGTGCGCAAGCCTAAGAATGTGACTGAACTGGAGGCTTTTGCCCATGACGAATGGGCGAAGATATCCGTAGATCGCTGCAAGACACTTGTGTCAAGCTATGCTTCACGTTTAAAAGCTGTTATAACTGTAAAAGGATGTTGTACTAAGTACTAAGATTGAATGTCACTTGGGGGTTGAATAAAACTGATTATGATGTGAGCACAGAAAAGACATTTGTGGTTATTTCATTATAAATGTTATGTTATATTTGTCTGACCTACACGTGCCTCTTTGATTTAATTGTAAGCAAGATGACCGAATGATCAAAATCAATGTCAAACTGGCCAAAACACTCAATTTCAGTGGGGGTGAATAATTTTTAACACAACTGTACTTCGTGTGTGGCGCTCCATTTAATACAATTGTATCCTATCACGGCGTACTTATGTGCGGGCAACACGGACGTTAACACTGCATTCGTCTGACCCCAGCCTTACTGTATGATGATACTTGATGGCCTGGCATTAAAGGCAGAATATTGGGTGCACTGACGCCCATTATTACCAAATCAAAAACTTTTCAATATAGGACCACATGGTTCACCCCAGCACTCTTCCACAATAACACAGAGGGGTTACTGTATGATGATACTTGCTGGCCTGGCAATCTTGCACCAAAGGCAGAATATCTGGGTGCACTGACGCCTTAACCAGATGCATATCTTTTTAATATAGGACCGCAAGGTTCACCCCTGCACTCTTCCACAATACCACAGAGGGGTTACTGTATGATGATACTTGCTGCCCTGGCAGTCTTGCACCAAAGGCAGAATATGTGGGTGCACTGACGCCCATTCCCAGATTCATATCTTTTTAATATAGGACCGCATGGTCCACCCCTGCACTCTTCCACAATACCACAGAGGGGTTACTGTATGATAGTACTTGCATGCCTGGCACTAAAGGCACAATATCTGGGTGCACTGCCACTGACGCTTGTATCAGATTCATATCCTCAGAGGGGTTACGGTGTGACGGCACTGTTGCCGACGCTAAAAGCCCAATTTTAAAGCACTTATTGTTACTTTCATCCAAAGCCTGCATAAGTTTCACAATAATTTAGCTAAAAAAAAATCACTAAACTTTTTCTGCGCATCCTAAAATGTCTTTTCATACAGGCTGCCGCCCCAAGCAGTTGTTTATGGATAGATTAAAGGAAAAGCATTTACCGTCATATGAAACGTCATTTTTTTGGTTTTTAAGTGTTTCTATACATCCTAGAAATCCGCCACTTCACGGGTAGGTTATGGGGACCTCCTAGGCACGATATTTGAAGGAATTTTTGGTTTTTATTTTTAACCCTTATTTCATGGAAAACTCACTGTCCTTTTTAAAAACGTGTTTTTTTTAACTTTTTGTCCTTGTTTCCTGTCCGCCAGGGCACTACCCGGACCCCCATACACCTTTTATGGCAAATATGTAGCATATATGCCCTCTTGGAGGACACTCTAAAAAACCGAATTTTCAGCCCCATTGACTTGCATGGGGGTTCGGGGTCGGGTTCAGGTTCGTTCCCGAACAAATGGGAAGTTCGGGTTCGGGCTCGAACCGAACTCGGGGAGTGTTCGGCTCATCCCTACTTATCATACCTATAATTATTTGTAGGTCAGTTTTATCATTTGATGAGCGCACTTATCACACTTTCGTAACCACTGTATCACTGTACCACTGAATGACTGTACCACTGGAGGTTTGTTTAATACGTTGTATTATATGGAATGGCTTGCGCTTTGAGCATGCTATCTCTATATTATCTCTTCGGTGCAAGATTTTTTGGATATGTTCGCACAACCACACTATAGCCGCATGCTATACACATTCATTTAGTCTCAGCGCTCTCAGAGTTCCTTAATCGTATTATAAAGGACTCTTTCCACTATCTACATAGAGGTCACTGTGGATTGCTCCGGTGCCTGAGTGATATGTGGTGAATACAAAAAACAGATTTACTGGTATTAACACTTTTAGTGCCATTTTGTTACACAGATTTAATGACATGTATTTGAAAAGTAGAATGCGTAGTTATCACTTAAACATAGGGTAAAATTTTGTATCAAGTATGGAAAATCTGTGTAGGGTCGGAGTACCTTGGTAACAACACACATAGCACCAACTATATAATATGGCCCTAACGTAACCAGAGCTGTTGTAAACTTAACAGCTCCATAGGCAATAATAGCTTGGTAAATTAACAACAACTCTGGTTAAGTTAGCACCAACTTTGTAAAGCTGCCCATAATGTGGTAATATCTACAAATTGGATATAACACTGACCAGCACCCCGGAACAAGCATAAGCATACACTAACCACCACAGACCCAAAATTCTCCACTCTGCACCCTGGAACCAGCATAAGTATACACTGACCAGCACCCCGGAACAAGCATAAGGTAGCAGGATCTCAGAATGCCATCCAACGCTATCCTCCAAAGATTAAAGGCTGGAACATTTTGGAGTGGCCATCGCAGTCACCTGACTTAAATCCGATTGAGAACCTCTGGTGGTACTTAAAGAAAGCAGTTGCAGTGCGCAAGCCTAAGAATGTGACTGAACTGGAGGCTTTTGCCCATGACGAATGGGCGAAGATACCCGTAGATCGCTGCAAGACACATGTGTCAAGCTATGCTTCACGTTTAAAAGCTGTTATAACTGTAAAAGGATGTTGTACTAAGTACTAAGATTGAATGTCACTTGGGGGTTGAATAAAACTGATAATGATGTGAGCACAGAAAAGACATTTGTGGTTATTTCATTATAAATGTTATGTTATATTTGTCTGACCTACACGTGCCTCTTTGATTTAATTGTAAGCAAGATGACTGAATGATCAAAATCAATGTCAAACTGGCCAAAACACTCAATTTCAGTGGGGGTTGAATAATTTTGAACACAACTGTAAGTCAGTTATACCAGCAGAAGCAGATACATTGTATGGGGAGACAGCAAGAGTAGCAAAACTGAGGGAGGGAGTTACAGATGCAGAGATGGATACAACTGGCTGATACACTGTTGCCCTTTACCAGGGGGAATGATTACATGCAAAATGTCAGCACACTGCGGATGAAACCTGGGATTGGTGCCGAATCATTGTGAACCACAGGACCTCAATACGCTGAGTGCATCCTCTGCATCCTAGCAGGAAAACACAGGACGCAAACAGCACATCATCCGCAACATAGGGGTTAAGTGTACTATTTTACTATTCATGGTGTGCGAGACAGAGAGCATTAGAATGACCCCTCCTTACCCCCCCAACCTCATTGTGTAATATAGAAGTTTACATATTCCCAGAGGCCAGTGATTGGCCACAATTATGTTACAGGTTGCCAGATCGGCCATGTTTTTCTGGACACAGATTACGATTTCATGCAGGACACGAGCACAGGAAAGTGCTCGTGGCTTGAGCATAGCGATACCGTCTTCTGTACTCACATCATTTTTTTAACAGCGCTTAGGGTTAATAACCTCATAAAGAATCTTTATTCGGTTAAAAAAAAATTAAATCTTGAAAGGGTTAAGAGTTGTTGGATTCTTGGAAGGGTTAAAATCTGTTAAAATTTATATAAATTAAAATAAAAGGATTCAGTACCACAGGTCAATTGACAGCGAAATCCTGTGTTACAGTGCAGTTCGGCGGCCGCAAAATTGTCCCATAGAGAACCATTGAAATTAATGATTCCTATGTACCAATCACTGACGTGCACTGATGCAAGCCGAAACGGTAATTAATAACCCTAGCTGTGTTAACCCTCATTTACCCCTAATCTAACACTAATTAAACAGCTTCTTTTTTTTTTTTTAAGCCATCAGAATCGATCCGAATTGAAACGGATTGATCCGAAGTAGCGTAACGAACCGAAACGATATGTGAACGAATTCCGTTTTGGATAAAAGAAAATTCGGCTGAGACTATAATTTTTTTGGACATACACACCTCTGATCGCTATCGGATGGCTTGCGATCAAAGCATTAGTTGTCTTGGGTTGAGTAAGTTTCTTTATTACATTTCATTCCACTGTGCGGTATCTTTAGGAAATAACAGCCTTTCGGAGGTGCGTGTCTTTCCATGCGAGAGTGGACAGTCTGACCATGTATCTCTTACATCCTGTGCTTCAGCTTTACTATGTGAGGGCAGGATGTGGCTGAAGGGGGAAACGTTCACGTATGATCCAAAGCATCGTGTTAAGATGGGCTGTTATGTTTAAATGTGCTGCTTGTGGTTCTATTATGTCATTTAGACAATGGAAATTCTATACAAATCTTCCTAAACTTACCTATATGTTACATTATTACCAGATAATCTGGAAGCACCACTGGACTGGAGGTAATCCAGAAATTATAATGAGACCAAGGTCCTTAGAAGATGCATATGCCACCACTTCCTGTAATCCCTCTATACAAGAAAATGTCATCTTCATTAAAGGAATAAATTAAAAGTGCTGCTGCCCCCCCCCCCCATAGTGCTATAAAACCAGACCAATCACCTTGACACAAATCAACCAAAGAAAAGGGGAAAAAAGGGAAACAATTCACACATGTACCAATAAATAACATACTGTATATATATGAGAAACTAATCCAATGGGGACAGCATGGAGGTTAGTATAACCATGGACCTCACACTCCCATGCTGTCTAAATCAGGGCTGTCAAACTCGCACCCCTCCCCCAGATGTTGATGCCTACAATTCCCAGAATTTTTTCACTCCAATAGATGGCCAGGGAGTCATGGGAGTTGTTGTTCTAAGGGGCCGTGGTTTGACAGCCCTGCTCCAAATCTTCACAAGGGCAGTTCAACGTATAAGTCAGTTTTACCCGCAGAGACAGATACATTGTATGGAGAGACAGCACTGTTGCCCTGTCCCAGGGGGAAGTCCCAGAGGGAATGATTATATCCAAGATGTCAGCACACTGTGGATGTAGCCCGGGATTGGTGCCGAATCATTGTGAGCCACAGGACCTCATCACGCTCAGAGCGTTCTCTGCATCCTAGCAGGAACATGGAGGACGCGAACAGCACATCATCCTCAACATCAGGGTTAACTGCCCTATATTGCTATTCATGGGGTGTGAGAATGAGAGCATTAGAATGACAGTTTGTAGCACAAACTGGAGGGAACCATGAATGCCAACATGTACTGTGACATACTGAAGCAGAGCATGATCCCCTCCATTTGGAAACTGGGCTGCAGGGCAGTATTCTAACATGATAACGCCCCCAAACACATCTCCAAGATGACCACTGCCTCGCTAAAGAAGCTGAGGGTAAAGGTGATGGAATGGCCAAGCATGTCTCCAGAACAAAACCCTATTGAGCATCTGTGGGGCATCCTCAAATGGAAGGTGGAGGAGCGCAAGGTCTCTAACATCCACCAGCTCCATGATGTCGTCTTGGAGGAGTGGAAGAGGACTCTCAGTGGCAACCTGTGAATCTCTGGTGAACTCCATGTCCAAGAGGGTTAAGGCAGGGCTGGAAAATAATGGTGGCCACCCAAAATATTGACACTTTGGGCAAAGCCGTGTAGAGAGAATGTGGAGACACAGGTTCGATCCCGGCAATAGCACCACTCCAGTAAGTGTTCTTGGGCAAGACACCTAACGGTACATACTCGCCACCCAGGACATACTTCAAAACGAGAAAAATCTCAATGTATCCTTCCTGGTAAAATATGTTCTCAAACTTGGACATGTTCACTTATTTATTATTATTCTTTATTTATAAAGCGCCAGCATATTCCGCAGCGCTGTACAATAAGCACAGTATAGACAGGGTTACAATACATTGAACAACATTTGACAAACAGTACAGGAGGAGATGAGGGCCCTATTCCCGTAGGAACTCACAATCTGGGAGGGTTGGGGTTGGAAACAGGAGGAGAGGACTGTAAGGTGAGAGTGATTGATGGTTGCGTCAGTGAGTTGGGTGGTAGGCTTCCCTAAATAGGAACGTTTTAAGGGAGCGTTTGAAGGAAGAGAAGTTAGGGGAAAGTCTGACAGTACGAGGGAGAGCGTTCCAGAGAGTGGGGGCTGCGCGTGAGAAATCCTGCAGTCTATCATGGGAAGAGGTGATGCGGGGAGAAGCTAGGCGCAGGTCACTGTTTGACCTTAGGGAGCGGGCTGGAGTGTATTTGGTGATTAGTGAGGACAGGTAGTGGGGAGCTGAGTTAGTGAGGGTTTTGTAGGTAAGGATAAGGATTTTGAACTTAATTCTGCAGTGGATGGGGAGCCAGTGAAGGGACTCGCAGAGGGGAGCGGCAGAGACAGAGCGGCGGGTGAGGTGAATTAGCCTGGCGGAGGCGTTCAGGATGGATTGTAGGGGGAGAGGCGGGACAGAGGGAGGCCAGATAAGAGATTATTGCAATAGTCGAGTCGGGAGATTACCAGGGCGTGTATGAGTTGTTTTGTGGTGACAGCGGTAAGAAATGGCCGAATTCTGGAAATATTACGCAGTTGGTATCGGCAGGAGGAGGAAAGGGACTTGATGTGGGGGATGAAGGAAAGAGCAGAGTCAAGTGTAACTCCAAGGCAGCGAACTTGGTTTGATGGGGAGATGGTGATACCCTCCACCGTGATAGAGAAGTCAGGAGGTGGGGAGGCATTGGAGGGAGGAATAAGTAGGAGTTCAGTCTTTGACATGTTGATCTTTAGGTGGTGGGAGGCCATCCAGGAGGAGATGCCAGATAAACAGTCACTGACTTTTGAGAGGACAGGGGGAGAGAGATCAGGGGTAGAGAGGTAGATCTGAGTGTCATCAGCGTAGAGGTGGTAATTAAAGCCAAAGCTGTTGATGATTTTGCCCAGGGAGGAGGTGTAGATGGAAAAGAGCAGAGGACCAAGGACAGAGCCTTGAGGTACACCCACAGATAGAGGCAATGAGGAGGAGGAGTTACCAGCAAAGGACACACAGAAGGACCTGTTGGATAAATAGGAGTCAACCCAAGCAAGTGCAGTGTCACCGAGACCCAGAGAGTTGAGGGTCTGTAGAAGGAGGGGGTGGTCAACAGTGTCAAAAGCAGCCGAGAGGTCAAGCAGGATGAGAATAGAATAGTGGCCGTGTTTTTTAGCAGTTAGGAGGTCGTTGGTGACTTGGTGAGGGCAGTTTCAGTTGAGTGTAGGGGACGGAAGCCAGATTGCAGGGGGTCAAGTAGGGAATTGGAGGACAGGAAGAGGGAGAGGCGGTTGAAGACTAGTTTTTCTAAGAGCTTTGATGTGAAGGGAAGCAGGGATACAGGGCGGTAGTTGGATGGAGAGTTGGGATCTAGGGATGGTTTCTTTAGTAAAGGGGTAACTAGCGTGTGTTTGAAGGCGGATGGAAAGGAGCCAGTGGAGAGAGATAGGTTGAAGATGTGTGTGAGAGCAGGGGTGAGGGAGGAGGAGAGGGGAGGAATTAGATGTGAGGGAATGGGGTCGAGCGGGCACGTGGTGAGATGTGAGGAGGACAATAAGGAATTGACTTCCTCCTCAGTGGCTGGGAAGAAGCGGCAGAGGGTGGCAGAGGGGACCTGTGGGAGTGGAGGTGGCAGATAACTATCTTGTGTTGGGATGTTGCTTCTGATAGAGTTTTACTGAGGAAGTAGTCTGCCAGGTCTTGAGCGCTGAAGGCAGCTGTGGGGGGAGGTGCAGGTGGGTAGAGGAGGGTGTTGAAGGTGGACCAGAGCCGTTTAGGGTTGGAGGACAGCGTAGATATAAGAGATGAGAAGAAGGATTGTTTGGCCAAGTGGATCGCAGAGGTGTATGACCGGAGAATAAACTTGAAGTGAACAAAATCAGCTTCAGAGCGGGATTTCCTCCAGGCACGCTCTGCGGTGCGGGAGCACCTTAGCAGGTAGTGAGTCTGGAGGGTGTGCCAGGGCTGAAGCTGGCGGCGTGGGGCCTTACAGAGTCGAAGAGGAGCAAGAGTGTCTAGAGCAGAGATAAGCGTAGTGTTGTAGTGATTAGTGGCAGCATCAGGGCAGGTGAAGGATGAGGTATGAGGGAGGTGGTGAAGTAGGTTGGAGAATTGATGGGGGTCCACAGCATGTAGATTTCTGCGAGTGTGTGTGCGGGGTGGGGGAGCAGGGTGTTTAGGAAGTCCAGATAGGTTGAAAGAGAGAAGGTGGTGGTCAGAAATGGGGAAAGGGCGACATTTGAACTCAGAAATGGAGCAGAGGTTGGAAAAGAGAAAGGTCAATAGCGTGACCATCGCGGTGGGTAGGGAGGAGGGAGGATTGTGTGAGTCCAAGGGAGGACGTGAGTGAAAGAAGTTTGGAGGCAGCAGGGGCGGAAGGATCGTCAATGGGAATGTTGAAGTCCCCGAGAATTAGGCATGGAAGGTTAGAAGACAGGAAGTGAGAAAGCCAGGTAGCAAAGTGGTCAAAGAACTGGGAGGTTGGTCCCGGTGGGCGGTAGATGACTGCCACCCTGAGAGCCAGAGGAGAGAACAGGCGGATGCAGTGTGTCTCGAAGGAGGAGAAGGAGAGGGATGGGGTGGAGGGAGATGCTGGTAGGTGCAGGTGGGAGAGCGCAGGATTCCGACCCGCCACCATTTCTCTCACCCGGTCTGGGGGTATGGCTCAAGTGTAGACCGCCATGTGAGAGAGCAGCAACGGAGGCCGTGTCAGAGGGAGTTAGCCAGGTTTCAGTTAAAGCTAGGAGGTTGAAGGAGTTTGAAAGGAAGAGGTCATGGATTGCTGTGAGTTTGTGGCACACAGAGCGAGCGTTCCAGAGGGCGCAGGAGAAAGAGGACAGGCGCTGTGGGATTACGGGAATGAGGTTGCTGGGCTTGCAGGGAGGTGATTTATGTGCGATGGAGATAGGATGAGAGGGAAGTATTGGATGTGTTGTGGGGCCAGGGTTAGGGGATATGTCACCTGAATAGAGTAACAGCAGGAGGGTGAGAAAGAGAAGGTGGGAATGGGATTTGTAGGAGTGGGAGTGATTGGCAGCACGAGAGTTAGAGGGAGACCTTAGGCGTGTAGTCACTTTTGTTGCCAGTGGTTTAGATATTAATGGCTGTTACACAAGCTGTACATTCACTACTTTACATTGTAACAAAGTGTCATTTCTTCAGTGCTGTCACATGAAAAGATATAATAAAATATTTACAAAAATGTGAAGGGTGTGCTCACTTCTGTCAGATACTGTGTGTATATCTGAGCAACGGCACACCAGGGGTCTTGAGAAGAGTAGTCAGGGTCACAGCAATAGGTCAGGGCAGGCAGCAGTGGAGCAAGCGAGTGGGGAAGCCAAGGTCGGTACACAGGAGACAATAATGAATGGGCAACTGGAAACTAGGCAACCAACAAAGATACAGAATGCTATACTAGAGCGTCTGTTCATTGCGAGAGCTTGGTTTATATGAACCTGGGACATAGACTCCGCCCCACACGATGAACAGGCTGCCGACATCATTGTCGGGTGCCCAGAGGAAGCAGGAGGGGAAAGGGGACTTTGAGCGGTGCGCTCGTCTCTAGAGGGATGAAGGAGTCCGCGGTCAGAGAGGACAGAGCAGTGCGCGGTTCCACCGAGCGGACCGCGATGGCACTGAGGTACACCGAGATGGCATGCAGGTAAGCGGCCACAGGCAGGTAAGTGGCCACAGTCACACTGCTCTGAGCTCCCTTTCCCTCTACTTAGGGGGCTCATAGGGCTGATTCAGCCATCCAAATGCAGGGGCTTAGCCTCGCCCAAACCCTCAGCTCTTGGAGAGCTCAGGTTTCCTGGACTTTGAGTATTTCCTGTACCAGCTCCTCCAACCAATGGGATCAAAGCCGTCCTGTACATGTGAGATGGGCTAATCTCCTGGAATTTCCTGTATCATGACTTCAGTAGATCATTTTGTTATTTGAGCTAGGAAATATAATTCCCTGGGTCTCTGATTGTATTTCTTCGGTTCGGAGATACTGTTTCAGCTTTAAATCCCTGTTTTAGAACATTGCGCTATAACCACTTTATGAAACTGAAGTTGATATGGTGTAGAAAGTGTGTCTTAATGAAGCCAAGAGAAATCAGAGCTGACAGAAGCAGATATCAAAAGAAGACCTCTTTGGTTAGGGACAAAGTAAATCACTGTAAATGTGTCTAGTGTTTGTAGCGCTCACTCCCGGAGGAGCCGCTGAAAATTGAACCACGGGTCAGTCTCCCCGCACTAGGGAATAAATATACTCCAACACCGCTGTGAGTTTTTATAATTTAAATAGTTTACTAAATAATAAGCAGATGTTAAGACACGGTATTCACAGATATATTACAGTATTTTCGTATCGCGGTAAAACGCGTAGCGGGAAAAGAACCGAAACACGAGGCTTCGTATTTCGGAAAAGAAAATATTCGTAACCGAACAGAAAAGAAATACAATTGCACGAATATTCGAAAAAGGAAACACGTAGCAGAACTCAAGAATACAATCTCTTCGTATTACGTTAAACGCGCAGCGGAAAAGGGAAAAATATATTCGGAACGTATCTTTAACCCCTGTTCCGATTCGTAACAAAAAGGGAGTCCTGCACAGGTTAAGTCCCGGAATGTAAAAGGTGTGTGTGTGTGTATGGTACCCGGGTACTGTTCAACTGGCCAGTGAATTTACTTTAGGAATGTCTTCGACTAGTCAGTTGGGGCCCTGTGGACTTTAAAGAGAAAAACAGCAGCGCGTCCTTTATTTACAATACGGCCTTGGAGACCTCTCACCCATCCGACGGTTGCTTTAGGCTCCGCTGACCCAGGACGTCTCTCCGCTCGATCTTGACTGGGAATACTAGCGGCCGGATCCGTTGTCTGACTCTCTGCCGCTGGTCCACGACTTGTCCAACTCACCGCCTGCTCTCCGCATCCGATCAACTCGCGGTGACTCCTTACTCGAGGTCTTCGGTGTCTGTGTTCTGCAGCAATCTCTGGAACCTGCAAGTCTTCTCCTCTGTAAGCTGAATGTCCTGATCAAAGAAACTGACAGGTATATTCAGGCTCTGGCCTAGGCCCTCTCACGATCTCTGTCACTGCGTCTGCTCTCTTCTCTTCCCTGGCGCGCTCTGGGCTGTTCTCCACGAGGTGGAGGATGTAAGGCTCCAGTCCCCACCCACTTCCTGTATTCTTGCAAAGCATGCCGGGAGTTGTAGTCCCAATGTCCAGTGTCTCTAATCGCGATAGTCTCCATCTTGTGGCCAAAAATAGGTACTGCCACAGCAAGATTTTAACACACCGCTACATGTTATTTTGAAAAAGTTTAGTTTCCGCTCTCTGACTTCACAGCTAGAAAAGTCATCTACAGCGAAAAAAATCCTCATGTCCTCAAGAACAGGAAGGGTCATAAAGCCATACGTGGCTGGTGCTGCTCTAAAACCCGCACTTATATTAGATACAGGTTTCCTGTTTGCATTGACAGTTACTCTCTCAGAAATAAGGATGTGCTGTGCGAGAATAATAATTATTCACCTGCTAATCCTGGTTATCACAGGTAAGGGCTGTTACTTATTACTCATTCTACCTTTTCTATCACTCATATCCTTATATCACCTGATTGTTATCTTATTTAAGCCTTTTTTCAGTTGACAGCACTCTTATAATCTTGAAAGGGGATATTATTTATGATTCAGTCAAATTGTCTTATAGCTACTTAATCGCGTTGCAACTTTGGCCACCTGTTTGAAAAAAGATATATCATGGCACCAGAAAAAGTGCAGAGGCGGCAACTAATTGAATGCTGGGAATGGAAGATTTTAATTATGAGTAAAGGCTAACAAGCTGAATCCTATTTAGTTTAGAAAAGTTGCGCCTTAGAGGGGTCTGACAACTTTATATAAATATATACGGGGCCTTAGAGGGGATCGGATAACTTTATATAAATATATATGGGGCCTTAGAGGGGATCTGATAACTTCAATGGACTCCATGGAGGGGATGCTCCTGGTGGCGCTTAGCGCTGCCGCAAGCATCCTGAGGCTTAGCGCTGTGTTATGGTGCAGGCTGCTGGTTTAGCGCCTGCACTAAAATATCACGCTAAGGAGAAGCTTGCAGGCACAGGTTTTTCTCTTAGCATCTCCATTTTAGCGAAATGATCGTAATATGGCCCTTAGTTGGAACAAAAGGAAAATCAGCCTAAAGCATAGGAACAATGTTTTTATAGTGAGAACAATAAAGCTGTGGAATTCTCTGCCTGTTGAGGTGGTTGGGTCAGAGACTGTACAGACTTTTAAACAGCGACTGAATGACTTCCTGCAGACACAGAATATTAAGGGTTATAATATTTAATATGTGGGTAAAAAGCTTCTTGATCCAAGGAGAAATCTGACGCCATCTGGGGGAAAGAAGGGATTTTATCCTAGTATGTTCCATATTGGCGAGCGCTTCAGCCTGGATTTTGTTTTGGATCAACAGCAGTAGGTGATGTGTGAAAGGCTGAACCCGATGGACGCATGGCTTTTTTCAGCCTATGTAACTATGTAGCTATAATAGCTTGAACAGAGCCAGCGCAAGCATTTTGGGTACTCAGATGAAGACACATTTTGCCCCTATAGTGCATGAGGATAGCCATCCATGTGAAATGCGCGGTTTTGCAGAGTTGTCTGTGTGGCCTGTGAGTTAATGTGACTGCTTGGAATGGGAGTTAGTGTGGCTGAGTGGAATGGGTGTTAGTGTGACTGCTTGGGATGGGAGTTAGTGTGGCTGAGTTGAGTGGAATGGGTGAGTGTGGCTTGGGATGGGTGTTAGTGTGACTGCTTTGGATGGGAATAAGTGTGGCCGAGTAGGATTGTCAATTAATCTTTAATTGCCCAAAGGCGTCCCTCTTCCCTCCAGACCCCCCTTAGAGATCAAGGATGTGCTTCCTGTCTTTGAAGATTTCTTCTAGATCTTGGTGCCCGGCTGGCTTCCAAGGTGTGATTTTCTACGTCAGTGTACAAAAGAAATTCCCTTTTTACAGCTACGTGTTATATCCTCTCCCCAAGGGAGAAAGCTAACCATGTTAATTACATTTCAGCTGTGAACACAGGGATACACTTACCAAATGGCCAGACACAAATATGAATATCGCTCCTCTTAAAGCATTAAAAATCAAAACATATACAAAAAAGAAAAAGCAACCTTTAAAATAGGTATCACTTATATACCTTTTTCAGGATAATAGGTAGATGTTATATAACAATAATTCACCGGTTTCAACACCGCAGGTAGACGCAAAGGAACTCCCTTGAGTGTACCTCAGAAAGAAAAAATACAGTACATAGTATAATATAGTTAACAAATGTCTGCAAACATTTAGATAGGTGAATATACACTCACGCTTTATGAGAGCTGCAAGCCCTCATATGATCGCCTTTCAGGTTTATTCAAAGGGCTGACCTGACTGCCCATAAATTCCTGGTTTCTTTTTGAAGGTCTTTCAGGAAAAATCAAAATATGAAGCTTCACACAGACCGTAGAAATTTTCAGAAGGTATTTATTTTACCAACATGGAAAAAAACGAATAGCTAGACGCGTTTCGCGCAAAGCGCTTCCTCAGTAGCATAAAATGAAAGTATATAATACACATAATGACAGAACATATATATAGGCAACCTTTAATTGATTCAAATCCTTTGTATCGGCCTTTATTTCCGGTTTCCGTTCATTTAGACGTGCTGGGTCATCTTAGCTCTACTTCCGGATTTTCTCTTTCCGGCTGCAAAAAGCGTGAGTGTATATTCACCTGTCTAAATGTTTGCAGACATTTGTTAACTATATTATACTATGTACTGTATTTTTTCTTTCTGAGGTACACTCAAGGGAGTTCCTTTGCGTCTACCTGCGGTGTTGAAACCGGTGAATTATTGTTATATAACATCTACCTATTATCCTGAAAAAGGTATATAAGTGATACCTATTTTAAAGGTTGCTTTTTCTTTTTTGTATATGTTTTGATTTTTAATGCTTTAAGAGGAGCGCTGTTCTTTCTTCCTTTTATCTTTTTTCTGAACTGTTTCTTGTGGTGAAGGAAAGAACTAGTAGCGACCCTATTTTTATTCAGAGCGCCATTTAAGACATCCTATTGTATCTACAAATATGAATATACTCTATATGGAGGAGATATGTATAACCAGGCAGATAGACACATATATACAGGCAGACCCTTATATAGATAGAAATACAGATCTAGTCTGCCACACCTGGGTCACTGTATGGACCTGCCAGCTCTGATCTCCATTTTAACACGCAAATGCGTTACTTTTTCATTCATTCCACCTGTTTTCCTCATTTGTATTTCCACGTATCGCTGAGCCATGCTTCCCAGCTATCCCCTATGATATAAGGGTGTTAGGTTTTATTAATAAACGTAATATATCATAACTAATGTTGCTAGTAAAGCAGGTGGCCAGGAGTTTGAGGACCCTCACTGCCATGGACATCTAGGAGGTTGGTGAGGCAAGTAGACTGGAAAGCCTTTGTTATATTGAATATTTGCCATAAATTGTCTTTTTTCTTTTGTTTTTCTTATTACTTCATAGGATCTACAGACAGTGTTTCTATTTCACCTCACCAGGTGAATGTCCATGGACATGAGAAGGGTTCCATCATTCTGTCCACATCTTATACACAGTCTGGTCAGTCAAACTTCATTAAGATAATCTGGGAGCGAGGCACATCCCCATCCATACGTCTTGGTGACTGTACCAAAAATCCAAATGGTATCCATCATTTACCAGCCGATGGCTATCAACGGAGGATGCACATAGTGCCAGATAACGGGTCTTTGATTATCAACCGTCTGGAGAAAAATGATGCCGGGAAATACCTTGTTAAAATAGAAGAGTCTGCAGACTCGGCGTCCGCTGAGTTCGTGGTCACTGTGCAAGAATCTGGTATGTGAGAAGGTGGTGAGGAGCCGCTCATTATCACTGCAGATATTTTTTGGATGGTATTAATTTACAGGGGGACAATGGATATCCAGGGGGTGCAGGGAGGGAATTCTTTACCACATTCTCTCATCATATATTAAATACATTCATAAAACAATGGCAGTAAAACATAGGGATAACTTCTCATCACAGCAAAGGGGACACAATGATACATCTCAAAAACTGTAACACTGTATCTCGAGTGAAGCTCATTATTTGCTCCCCGTAAGAGCCGCCTAATGAAACACCCCAACACCTCTAATATATTTAAATGGCATTATCATTTTAAACTTTACCTAAATCCATTCACATGTTAAAACCTGCATTTGTCTGATTTCTCCCCCGTACCGAGTTCATCCTATTAACCCCTGCGCTAATAAAAGCAGCATTGAGAACCGTTAAAAAGTAATATTTAGCCCATGATACATTCCCTTTTACATCAAGATTGATGTCTGCCCTCTATAGAAACTAAATTCTTATATAGATCTCTCTCCAGTCACCTTGTGTTAATTACTGAAAAGCACCTACAAAGAGCAGCCCCCACTCTCACCATAACAAAAAGCTCAACAAACCTTAATGCTGCATTACAGCAGCCAGGAATTTGGCAAAATACAGTGAGAGCTGTGGGATCAGTCGCTGCTGTACAGGGATACGATTCAGAGTGTTATAATGAGTGCAAATCCCTGTACAATACAGATACAAGGTGTTGCCGTAATTACCATACACAGGCATTATGCAGCACATACAGATACAAGGTGTTGCTGTAATTGCCATACACAGGCATTATGCAGCACAAACAGATACAAGGTGTTTCTGTAATCGCCACACACAGGCATTATGCAGCACATACAGATACAAGCAGGGGTCAAGTCGAGGGGGAACGCGTGGGAACGGAGTTCCTGCACTAATTTTGCAGAGGGAACGGAGTTCCCTTTGGTCCCATACTCTATAAAGCTTGTAGTCAGGTGTTCAATAACATATTTCTCTATTGCTGTAATTGCCATACACAGGCAATTACAGCAACGCAACCATCAATCACTCTCACCTTACAGTCCTCTCCTCCTGTTTCCAACCCCAACCCTCCCAGATTGTGAGTTCCTACGGGAATAGGGCCCTCATCTCCTCCTGTACTGTTTGTCAAATGTTGTTCAATGTATTGTAACCCTGTCTGTACTGTGCTTATTGTACAGCGCTGCGGAATATGCTGGCGCTTTATAAATAATAATAATAATAATAATAATAATATTAAGTCACAATAAATATAGGATTTATCATATATTTTTGCTATATTTCACATATTTATTTATAAAGGATTTTACCAGGAAGGATACATTGCGATTTCTTTCGTTTTCAAGTACGTCCTGGGTTCAAGAACATTGAATTGTTACAGTAGGTACAGAAATACAAAGTAATAAAATGCAAGATATTAAAAACAAAACACAAATATACAGAGTAACAGAAAATAAATATGCCACTATGTTACATGTTTACATGTGCATTCTGTATTGAGGTATGTTAATAGAGATCTCTTAAGGGACTTTAGACTGGGGGAAGATTTGTTGGTGTCTGGGAGGTTATTCCATATTTGCTGTGCTCTGTAGGAAAATGAGGATTGAGCCATTTTCTTTTTGTATTGTGGTATTGCCAGTAAGGTGCTGGTCCTGGATCGGAGGTTATAGGATGAGGGAACTGCTGAGGGAAGCAGCATATTCAGGTAGGGTGGCAGCTTCCCAGAAAAGCTCTTAAACACCAGGTTTGAAAGGTGAAAGATGCGTCTAGATTCCAGCGACGGCCAGTTTAGCTCTTTTAACATGTCACAAAGGTGGGTCATGTAATTACATTGTATAACTCATTCTGCCGCTTTGTGCTACAATGTAGTAAGTTTATGAAGGTGTGTTTGAGGGGCAGCTGCATATACTACATCTCCGTATTCAATAGCCAGCATAAGCATTTGTTGTACAATCTGCTTTCTTATTGACATATATACATAAATTTATCAGAGCTGAGTGTGTGTTTGTGTTACGTGCGACGTGATAATTGCTTATTGGGAGACAGAAATCCTGGTGAGTTCCCACACTTCTTTTTTTAGGACTCGATCCCTGGATACAAGGTGTTGCTGTAATTGCAATACACAGGCATTATGCAGCACATACAGATACAAGGTGTTGCTGAAAGGCCGGCGTCAGACGAACGAAGTTATCACTTCCGTGTTACCCCACAGTTTAACGTCTGTCGTAGCATAGAATCATGAGCAATAGAGACCCACACACAAGGTACGTGCGCACCGAACTGCGCACGCACAACGCACGTGGCAGATGGACGCAAGTTAGGTAAGAACGTAAAACCGCTAGATGGATGCGAAGAGTGCGCCACGTCCGCGTAGCGTTCTGTGCGAGTGATGAGATGTCAGACGCAGCACATTTGCGATGTCCAGCACCAGGGGCTACGCAATGGCTCAAACAAAAAGATGCCATACTGTGCTTGAGCTGGTTTGTTTAGGGGACAGGAGCCACACCGGGCCATAAATTCTGTCAGCTCTGCAGGGGCAGGTGCAGAGATGGTTAACACCACGCCAGCTTCAGCTGGGAATGGTCGTCTGTGATAATGGCAGCAACCTTCTCTCCGCCCTACGCCTGGGTAAGTTGACGCATGTACCATGCCTAGCACGCGTCCTAAATCTGGTGGTACAGCATTTCCTAACCAGGTACCCAGGGCTGGCAGAGCTTCTCAGCCAGACCAGAAAAGTCTGCAGCCACTTCAGACCGTCATTCCCAGCAAGTGTTCGCCTGGCAGAAATTCAAAGAGAACTCCACCTTCCCACAAACCGTCTGATCTGTGACATGCCCACCAGGTGGAACTCGACATTGGCAATGCTGCAGCGCCTGCACAAGCAGCAGAGGGCCATCGATGAGTAACTGTGTGAGTATGGCACAAGGACAGGTTCAGGTCAACTTGTTTTTTTTCCCCCCGCAGTGGCTGATGATCAAGGATGCATGCACTGTACGGTCACCATTTGAGGAGGCAACGAGGATGGTGAGCAGGGACAGTGCATGCATCAGTGACACAATTCCTTTAGTGTTCCTGCTGGAGCGCACTCTGCGGGGAATTATAGATGTGGCTCTAGAGGCAGAGCAGCGGGTGGAAGAGAAGGCCTTCCCTAGCTCTCAAGGCCCCAGTCTTTCCGCAGACAGCATTCCTGCAGGTCCTCAGATCAGACAGGAGGAAGATGAGGAGGATGTGGAGGAGGAGGAATATTTAAGTTGTGGGGGCATTGAAGGTGGGGATTCCTCAAGGGAGGGTTTGTGTCCCCAGAAACCCAAGGACTACTATGTGGCTGGGAGGAGGTAGTACACGATACGGTCATCCTCAGCGACCAGGAAGACTCGGAAGCTAATGCCACCTCCAACCTACGCTGCATGGGCTCCCTTATCCTGCAAAGACTGCTAAAGGACCCCAGGATTTGTGCTATCAAGGAGAGGGATCATTACTGGTTGGCAACCCTTCTTGATCCACGATACAAGGGTAAGGTTGCAGAGCTCATCCTGCCCTCACAGAGGGAGCACAGGATGAAACAACTTGATTACTCTCTAAAGCGACACTTGTGTAACACCTTTCCAGACACTGGTAGGTTACCAAGTGATGACACAGGTGCTTCTGAGGCTGCTGTTTATCAGAGGAAGAGTGGTGAAGGGGGCCGCTTGACTGATGCCTTTTCTAATTTTTTTAGTCCACGACGCCCAGGGACGTCAAATGTAGGCACCCATTGCCAGCGTGTTCACCATATGGTGCAGGACTACCTAGGGGCAAGGGCAGACCTGGATACCTTTACAGCAGATGATCCACTGGCTTACTGGGTGTTGAGATTGGATCACTGGCCAGAACTTAGCCAATATGCTATGGAGCTACTAGGTTGCCCTTCATCCAGCGTGCTTTCTGAAAGGACGTTCAGTGCCGTCGGAGGTTTTGTCACAGACAAAAGAGTGCGTCTGTCCACCGACTCTGTAGACCGGCTGACATTTATAAAACTGTATCAGTCCTGGATCAGCAGCTATCAATCCCCTGATGCTGATGTAACTGAATAGATTGGGGATTTCTTCTGCATTACCAAAACCTCCACCACTGCACTCTTCCACAATACCTCAGAGGGGTTACGGTGTGAAGGCACTAGCTGCCACCAAAGGCCCAATATTTGGGTGCACTGACGCCTGTACCAGATTCCAATGATTTCAATATTTGAATGCAGAGTCCACCCCTACACATTCCACAATACCTCAGAGGGGTTACGGTGTGAAGGCACTAGCTGGCGCCAAAGGTCCAATTTTAATGCAACTGTTGTTACTTTCATCCAAAGCCTGTATAAGTTTCACCATAATTTAGCCAAAAAATCACTAAACTTGTTCTGCGTGTCCTAAAACGTCTCCTCTTTTCATACAGGCTGCCGCCCCAAGCAGTTGTTTATTAATAGATTAAAGGAAAAACATTTACCGTCTTTTGAAATGTCATTTTTTTCTTTTTAAATGTTTCTATACATCCTACAAATCCGCCACTTCACGGGCAGGTTATGGGGACATCCTAGGCACGATATTTGAAGGAATTTTTTGTTTTTATTCTTAACCTTTATTTCATGGAAAAATCACTGTTTCTTTAAAAACTTTTTTTTTTTAACTTTTTGTCTTTGTTTCCTGTCCCCCATGGCACTACCCAGAACCCATACACCTTTTATGGCAAATATCTTGCATATATGCCCTCTTGGAAGGCACTCTAAAAATCGAACGTTCGAGTCCCATTGACTTGCATTGAGTTCGGATCGTGTTCGCGTCCAAACTCGAGCTTTTGAAATTGTTCAAGTTCGAATGCGAACCGAACACGGGGGTGTTCGACTCATCTCTATTAACTGTCACATCTCGGCCCTGCCCCCTGCTGGTGGTAGCAGGGATTCCTGTTTATTTTTTGTTTTCAGGTTCTGCAGCACATCTATTGGTCTGCGGTCACATGACCTGTTCAGCCATATAAATAGGGCCAGGATTTCCCTTGATCCTTGGATCAGTATAGACCTAATTCTACCTAGTTCCTGTGCTCTGTATTATTGTTATTCATGTTCTGATATTCCGTGTATGACTCCCTGGCTCTTGTGTTTTGGATTACTCTCTCGTCTGTTCCCTGAGGTTATTATTATGATATTCTGTGTAAGACCCTCTCGCTTGGATTCTTGGACCTCTCTCTAGTATTAACCTTGTCTGTTTCAGGTTTTATTCTGTCTGTTAATAGTTTAAGCTATTTCTCTTAGCAAGCATTTGGCCACCAAGCCAATTTGCTGTTGAGTGGTTCTCAAGGCTTTATCTGTACTCCCTAGCTGGGAGTGTCTGGATCGTCAGTCTGTATCTGTTTGTATTTAGTGCTGCCCTGCAGCTTGCACAATTCATTGCCTGTCATACCAAATACCTTAGTACTGATGCTCAAGTCTTGCTATGTGCTGTATTGTTGGGTGCGGTAAGTTGTCTGTTGGTCTCGAAATCTTTGGAGCTTAGTAGCAGTTCAGTTGTCCTGTCATACTCCCTGGTTTTGGAGTATAAATCTGAAAGTACTGTGCTTGATTCTGTTACTGGCAGCTATACCATATACCTGCCCTAAAGGCTTCAACCTCCACAGCTTAAAGGCTCCCCATCACCCTATAGGGGGCTCACCGTCACATTAGCGAATTGGGTCTTTAATCTTACCAGCTCATTCGTTAGGTATAATTGGTTTTGCACAGTACCTGTAGATGTGTGAGAATGAGATAAACCTACCTTCAATCTGTGAATTTTATCTATCTTCAGGTATTCAAGACGCCTTCCATTCAACACCAAACCTACAATCATCGAGTCAATGTGAGCGTCCTTGTAACTCCACCAGTGTAGACATATCTTCTTGGTCCTGGATTATCTTGGGATGCCGCCTCTCTTCTTTCTTCATTGCTGTGCCTTTCTTTATCTGCTTAGTTTACTTCTGTTAAAATACAGGTGAAACTCGAAGAATTAGAATAATCGTGCAAAAGTTAATTTATGCAACTTAAAATGTGAAACTAATATATGAGATCGTTCAAGCCGTGATTTGTCATAATTGTGATGATTATGGTTACAGCTCATGAAAACCCCAAATCCACAATCTCAGAAAATGAGAATATTACAAGCAATCAATAAAACAAGGACTGTACATAGAACAATATGGGGCCTGTGAAAAGTATAAGCTGCATATGTACTCAGTACTTGGTTTGGGCCCCTTTTGCAGCAATGACTGCCTCAATGTGGCAATGTGGCATGGAAACTATCAGCCTGTGGCACTGCTGAGGTGTTACGGAAGACCAGGATGCTTCAATAGCGGCCTTCAGCTCTTCTGCATTGTTCTGTCTCATGTCTCTCATCTTTCTCTTGGCAATGCCCCATAGATTCTCTATGGGGTTCAGGTCAGGCGAGTTTGCTGGCCAATCAAGCACCGTGATCCCAAGGTCATTCAACCAGGTTTTGGTGCTTTTGACAGTGTGGGCAGGTGCCAAGTCCTGCTGGAAAATGAAGTCAGCATCCCCATAAAGCTCGTCTGCGGAAGGAAGCATGAAGCACTCCTAAATCTCCTGGTAGACGGCTGCATTGACCCTGGACTTATTGAAGCACAGTGGACCAACACCAGCAGATGACATGGCTCCCCAAATCAACACAGACTGTGGAAACTTCACACTGGACTTCAAGCATCTTGCAGTATGTGTGCCTTCCATTCTTCCTCCATACACTGGCTCCTTGGTTTCCAAATGAGATGCAAAAGCTGCTCTCATCAGAAAAGAGGACTTTGGGCCACTGAGCAACAGACCTGGTCGGTTTTTCTTTAGCCCAGGTAAGACGCTTCTGACGTTGTTGTTGTTCAGGAGCGGCTTGACAAGAGGAAGCCTATGTCCTGGATCCGTCTGTGTGTGGTGGCTCTTAATGCACTGACTCCAACCTCAGTCCACTCCTTGTGAAAGTCTCCAACACTTTTGAATGGCCTTTTCCTGACAATCCTCTCCATGCTGCGGTCATCCCTGCTGCTTGTGCACCTTTTTCTTCCACACTTTTCCCTTCCACATAACTTTCTATTAATGTGCGTTTATACAGCACTTTGGGAACATCCAACTTCTTTTGCAATGATCTTTTGAGGCTTTCCCTCCTTATGGAAGGTGTCAATGATGGTTTTCTGCACAACTGTCAGGTCAGCAGTCTTTCCCATGATTGTGATTCCTACTGAACCAGACTAAGAGACCATTTAAAGGCTCAGGAACCCTTTGCAGGTGTCATGGCTTAATTAGCTGATCAGAGTGGGACACTTTGAGCCTAGAATATTGCACCTTTTCACAATATTCTAATTTTCTGAGATTGTGTATTTGGGGTTTTCATGAGCTGTAACCATAGTCATCACAATTATGAGAAATCACGGCTTGAACTATCTTGCTTTGCATGTAATGAGTCTCATATATTAGTTTCACCATTTAAGTTGCATTACTGAAATAAATGAACTTTTGCACGACATTCTAATTTTTCGAGTTTCACCTGTATGAGTGAAAAAAACCATTGGATAGATATTTCTATAAAATACCTCTTCTATAAGAACTTGCACTCAGACCTTCATCAGGTTGGAGAGGAGAGAGATAAGATTCCTAATTGTTTGATCTCCTGTAGCAGCAGCAGAATATATTTTGATGTTGGGCAAACTGCCACAGGCAAGACAGAAAACCATGTCGAACAATATTGTCCTTCATCATACATGTTGATTAAATTATGTTCTCTACGATCCATAACAACTCAGAATCCAAGTTGACGATACGCCTCAAAGTGTCCCCCTAGACTCTCTTCAAAGGTTTAAAGACCAAAAGCCATGCCAACCTCCACCTGTACATGTATGTTGTATGATGCTCCCTCAATAAACTTGGACTTTTTATTATCTTTAATTGGTTTTCTGAGTCCTTTATTCCTCACCCCTAAATATTACAGTAGGTGATAAAATTCATCACCACGGACCAGACTGCTCAGGACAAAAGGACACCATCAGACAACACCGAGAATGAGGCCTAGCATTGCTTTCGAGAGCGCTGGATGGTTATTCTATGAGCCTGATCTCCACCGTTGGCTCCAACTCCAGTGAGTTCATTCCCAGCATCGATATTACTTGCTGTTTATACACCCTTTGAGGGAATCCCTCTTTGCTTGTGTTTTGGAGGAACACGTGGATTATGGGACTGTTATAGTGCGGGGAGTGTCACACTATAACTGGACAGTCTGCTCTTTAACCAGAGCTGGTTTGGAGGCTCTGTAGGATGTGAGTGTGATACCTACTACACGCGGCTGTTCTCTTTTTAATTTTATATTTCCATCTAGTTTAAACATAACTGTACCATTTGGCTTGTTTTTTCTCTAGAGTTTTTTTCTCTTGAGGAGGACTATCTGGCTTTTTAGGTATATAAGTATCTTTGCATGTTATATTTATTATTATTATTATTATCCTTTATTTATAAAGAGCCAGCATATTCCGTAGCGCTGTACAATGGGTAAGCATAAACATGAGACATACATGATAAATAAAGAAAAGACAACCCTGCCCAAAGGATAGTTTGTCTAGAAAGTACAGCACTTTAACCAATTGCTCAGCCAGACATCCCGTGAGTTTACAATCTAAGGGACGGGGTAAGTGAAACAGATGGGAGCAGAGGGAAGGTGAAGCTGGTTGCTGGAAGAAATGTCGTGACGGTTGCATGGGAAGGACCAGAAGGTTGGGCTGAGTGAAGGTAATTAGCGAGAGAAGTGGAAACAGCTGTAAAGGAGCCCTTAAATTATGGACCGGCCTGGGTGGGACTGCAGAGTGGAGAATCTTGGGTCTGTGGTGGTAAGTGT
>RXON01003722.1:0-39872 GCA_009667805.1 Leptobrachium leishanense
TTCATATGTCCCCTCAAGCACGTGGTACCCAATGTCCAGTGTTTATCCCACGCTCAGTCTCCTCTGACATAGATTACAAATAGAAACGGTGGGGTCTGCTGCACATTCTTAACTCCAGACAACAGAGTTCCTGCATGTGTTCTTTGAGACACCAGCGCTCTGCACCGGAGCAGCTCTGACATGTGATGCCTTGGACTGGCTAGTGCTACGGTTGGTCACAGAGGAGTTGTGCCTCGTGTTTGCTGTGCCTCCTGCCTCCTCATTTGATTCCTCAGTTCGATCTGGCACCCAGGTGAGTCAGTGACCTCATCATCATCAATGTCATCTTCACCCCCTATCTCCTCGTCCACTGGAGCCAACTTGGCAGTATGCTGCAGCTGCTGGGGCAACATGAGTGCCAGTTATTTGTGTGTCATCAACTAGCACCCCTTCCTCTAGGTTGATTATACTCCTTGCTCAACCTCAGAGATTGAATCAGAGCACTGTACTTGCTGCGCATCCTCAAGCAGCATGTCACTCTCATTGTAGTCAAACAATTCAGCTGACTCCTCCATGTGTGATAGCGAGGCTACGGCAAGGAGTAGCTGTGGACATGGAGGCTGCATTGAATGCTTGGCAGCTGAGGTGGACTGTAAAGCACTAGTAGCCTGGCTGGCAGAGGCTCGGAGGATGAGGATGGCCTGGTTAGCCATCGACCAAGTCCTCTGTATGTTGCTGCTGCTTAATACGGCCAGCAACCAGTTAGAAAGGACAAGCGAGCCCTACAGAGGATGCACCACGTCCACCACGACCAGAGACACAGCCTCCCTACACAGGGGCTGCTTGCCCTCTTATCTGTGGCTGGGAGCGTCTGCCTGTCCTTTTTGTTCTTTCAGACATGGTGAGGTGATATATAGATTAATATATAAGAACTCTGATTCAACTCTGGTATAAAGATTTTAAATAACTCTGGTATAACTCAGTGAAGACACACGATAGCTGGCAGCCAGTGACGAGACACAGATCACCTTAATTCACAAATGTTTTAAAGAAATTAGTGAGCCCAAAATACAGCGTGGTACTGTTTGTGTGACGAGACACAGATCACCTTAATTCACAAGTGTTTTAAAGAAATTAGTGAGCCCCAAAAAAACTTGCTGGCTGTGTGACGAGACACAGAAGATCACCTCAATTCAACAATGTTTTAAATAAAGTTGTAAAACCCCAAAAAAACTTGCTGGCACAGTGACAAGACACACATCACCTAAATCCCTGATATTTATAAATGAGACCCCAAAAGATTTGCTGGCACAATGACAAGACCCAGAAAATCACCTCAATTCACAAATGTTTTAATAAAAGTTGTAACCCCAAAACTTGCTGGCACAGTGACAAGAACACACATCACCTTAATTCCCTGATATTTGGTCGAAATGAGACCCCCCCAGTAGCGTGGCAGACCGGCAGTAAGAAACACACAACTATCTCCTTTTGAAATCTCCTCTGAAATGCGTGCAGAAGCGCTGCGTGGAAACCTTATATAGTGTGCTGCGGGACTTAGCTCTGTGAGCCCATGATTGGGCAAAATTTGCCCAATCAGGACTCTGAGCGGTGATTGGCATAGTGTGAACCAGTCTTGCACCAGACCTGTGGTCAGGTGCAAGGCTGTAGCCAATTACGAGCTTCAGGCCAGTGGGAAAATGCATTGTGGTCGAACATGCGGCGAACACCCGGAAATGTTCGGTGTTCGCGATCTGCTCGAACAGGCTAAGTTCGGGTCAAACCCCGAACCGTCCAAACCCCAACAGCTCATCCCTAGTCATCAGCTGTGCGGGACCCCCGGCAGAGATACTTACCTCTCTGGCCGTGGTCCCGCGGTGTTTTGACTTCAGCGTCCTCAGACGCTGAAGTCAAGCTCCTCCCGATGTAAATGACGTCATCGCGGCATGACGTCATTTCCTGGCGACCCCCTGGCAATGCCGGGAGATAGCCTGGAAGGGGGGGGGGTGATCCGTTCGGATCCCTCTCCCTCCCAATCGGTAAGGAGCAGCGCCAAAAGCCAGGCACCGCTTAAAAGGGGAGAGTCTCCCCTTTTAAGCAGTGCCTGGCTTTAACCCCTCAAGCGCCGGGTCGCACTTCAGGCAAGGGGAGTCAAACTAGCTTGTTCACACTGAAACAACTAGTTTGAACACTCCTTGAAAAAAGGTCCTTCTAAGGGTGTAAACACTGTTGGCTACAGTTTGCGAGAACTGTATCTCCTTTCCTTGGATCAACACTAGGCACAAGGTACTTTTGCTTGCCTGGACTACTTGGGGTTAAAAGGTCCTTGAGAGGGGAGCCAAACTAGTTGGTTCACACTGAAACAGCTAGTTTGAACACTCCTTGAAAAGGGTCCTTCTAGAGGGTGTAAACACTGTTGGCTACAGTTTGCGAGAACTGTATCTCCTTTCCTTGGATCAACACTAGGCACAAGGTACTTTTGCTTGCCTGGACTACTTGGGGTTAAAAGGTCCTTGAGAGGGGAGCCAAACTAGTTGGTTCACACTGAAACAGCTAGTTTGAACACTCCTTGAAAAGGGTCCTTCTAGAGGGTGTAAACACTGTTGGTAACAGTTTGAGAGAAATGTATCTCCTTTCCCTGAATCAACAGGAGACACAAGGTCCTTTGAATTGACTACTTGGGAATAAAATGTCCTTCGGCTTGAATGGACTACTAGGGCTTAAAAAGTCCTGGAGAGGGGAGTCAAACTAGCTTGTTCACAGTGAAATAGCTAATTTGAACACTACTTGAAAAAGGTCCTTCCAGGTGGTTTACAAATAGCCGCTTCAGTGTGAGCTCAGGCTAGTTTTAGTCATTATGCAGGACCTCGCCACTGGGGGAAAAAGGTCCTTTCACATGTTAGCAAACTAGATTGCTCAGTGAGAGGAAGCTACTTTGAATCCTCAGCAGGGATTTGTGGTCCTTGTGGAGAGATTCAAAGTATTCGCTACCCTGTCCCTCAGTGCTGGATCCAGACACCTCACAGCTCAGTGTCTGCCATTCCCCTCCTCCTCCAGCAGCAGCTCCTGCCCTGCACCATCTGACCTCTGCAGCCAGTCACATGAGTTGTGAGGTCATCAGTGTGCGTCCAGTCCCTTGTGTTTCAGGAGCTGGTGTGTGAGAAGCTGAGGCTGTGCAGGGATTGTCTAGTCATCACCCCGGGCTCCATGAGGCTGCTCACACCCCCATGTGACTGGAGAGGACACACACAGGAGTAGTAGAGACAGAGCTGGTGCCCTGGGAGAGGAGGCTCAGGTATGTGTGGGCGCCATGTTCCACAGGCTATTTATTACAGGGATTGTCATTGTGGAACAGTCATGGACCTCATAGCCGCGTAGCTCCATTACAGCGCCGTGCTAGTTGCTGCGAAGTGAGGAGCTCTGACGTTACTTTAAACATGGAAACATTTCACCTGGATTATGGGAATTATAGTGTGCGACTCTTTGCAGACAGGTCCCCACTAAACCTATCCAATACCCAAACTCCTGCTTGCACTATAAAGCAGCGCTGTAATGACTCTGTATGAACGCCGTGTCCTCCGACATCTATAAAGCGGCGCTGTAATGACTCTGTATGAACGCCGCGTCCTCCCGACATCTATAAAGCAGCGCCCCCGGCCTCTATAAAGCAGCGCTGTAATGACTCTGTATGAACGCCGCGCCTCCCGACATCTATAAGGCTAGGGTCAGACTGAGGCAGTGCGAACGCGCGTTCTGGCGCACTTAATCACGGCCGTGCTAGCAGCAGATGCCGGCAATGACGGCCAATATACGAAGTACGGTCGCACAAAAGTCCGGCTGCGCAACGCAAGTGGAAAATGAACGCATTTTTTCGAGAACGTTAAACCACTAGTACTGACGTACAGAGTGCGCTGCGTCCGCTAGCGGCGTGTGTTCGTGAATTGGAGACATCAGACGCTGCTAATGTCCGCCAACATAACGTCCAGATGCAAGAAGTTTTTTATTGATGATCCGTACAAATTCACGGATGAAACTGCGCATCGTATGACCGCTTACCGTATTCCGTGAAAAATACGTCCATTCTTGAACGCACATTTTCACGGACAACGTGAAAAATGCATTAGTCTGACCCTAGCCTAAAGCGGCGCTGTAATGACTCTGTATGAACGCCGCGTCCTCCCGGCCTCCATAAAGCAGCGCCTCCCGGCCTCTATAAAGCAGCGCTGTAATGACTCTGTATGAACGCCGCGTCCTCCCGACATCTATAAAGCGGCGCTGTAATGACTCTATGAACACCGCGTCCTCCCGCCCTCTATAAAGCAGTGCTGTAATGACTCTGTATGAACGCTGCATCCTCCAGGCCTCTATAAAGCAGCTTTCAGGGTGGCACCTAGCACGAGCAATGGTGGGACCCAAGGTTCAGGGGGTCTGAGCCTGGTGTGCAGGGAACCACGCTGATAGTACCTGGATTAGGCAGATGCAGTATATACCAGAGCGCAGTACAAGTGGATCAGGCAGGTGGTCAGTAGACAAGCTGAAGTCAAAGGGTGGGTAGTCGGTGGGCAATGCAGAGGATCTGGTACACGATAATTAAGAGAGATACAGCAACACAACTTATCAGACAGGTAGCAAACTCAATACTGAGGCAAAGTACTGGGTAGGGAGTGGTCCTTTATGGACAGACAGGGAGGTGTGATTGTGTGTGTGCTTGCTGATTAACTGTGTATTTGCTGGATGTTGGAGACAGAATCCAGTTAACGGGGCGGCACTCTTCATGGAGCTGGTTCAGGGTTCAAGATGCGGGCACGATCCCTGACAGCGACGCTGTAATGACTCTGTATGAACGCCGCGTCCTGCTGGCCTCTATAAAGCTGCACAATAATGACTTTGCATGAACGCCACGACCATTTGGCCTCTATAAAGCGGCGCTGTAATGACTCTGAACGCTGGGTCCTCCGGCCTCTATAAAGCGACGCTGTAATGACGCTGTATGAACGCCTCGTTCATTTGGCCTAATAAAGCAGCGCTGTAATGAATCTTGCTGCTTCGTTCTTCTACCTTCCTTCTTTCTAAATCTACCCTCCCTATCTATACACCTTACAAATTACCTCCAAGCTAGAAAAGAAACCCAAATACACCATAGCCTGCTCAGCTCCTTTTAATTTATCAGCTGAGTGTTGGTGGAGAGTGTTTAAAATCCAGCCCTCCCACCCCCACACAACAGAGTTTTTTAAAACTGTCCAATCACAATATTTCCAAAAGAAAACTATGTCCAATTCCTATTTATTCTGCTGCTTGCCCTGGCAAATGATGTTGAATCCAACCCTGGTCCAATAGTTGACACCACATTTAGTCTCCCCACTAAAAAAGGCCTCTCCTTTGTGCACTGCAACATCCGCAGCTTACTCCCTAAACTCGATGAGCTTCAGGCTTGGTGCTTCTATTACAAACCTAAAGTCAAGACAGAATCATAGCTAACCCCTAAAGTACCAGACTCTGCCATATCAATACAAGGGTATTCATGTTACAGGAAGGACAGAGCTAAGAGAGGAGGGGGAATTGTTATTTATGTTGACGAGTCCATAAAGTTCACCCCTTTGCAGAACTCTAGCTCCCCTGCCACGTTTGATTTCCTTTCTGGTATTGAGATCCCATTCACTAAACCAATTATTGTTGCTGGATTCTACCACCCACCAAGTTCCCCAGTGCACTCCCTTTCTGACATAACCCAAATCCTTAGTAAATTAGTAGCTCAAAACCAAAAAAGTGAACTGCTGGCCCTCTGCGATTTTAATGTTGATTGGCTGAATCCTAAAAACCATAACCACTGCTCACTTTCAGGTCTGTGTTTAGTAGCGATATGGGCCTATAATTCTCGCAGTCAAGAGGATCCTTACCTGGTTTCGGGATGATCGCTACGGAAGCTGTCAGTGCGTCCCGAGGCATTCAGGTCTGGTCATCTAAGCAATTAAAAGCTCGAACAAAATATGGGGTCAGCAATTTCCGAAACGACTTATAGTATAGAACAGAAAACCCATCCGGGCCCGGGCTCTTCCCATTAGGAGTCAGTTTCAGGGCTTGGTGCAATTCCCTGGCAGTAATCGGAGAATCCAGCAAGGTTCTGTGAGTCCGGGTCAGGGCGGAACCCACTGTCCTAGTCAGGAAAGAGTCAATAATCGTTTGAGGTCGGGGTCACGGCGGATATTCTACAAAGTCAAATAATATTGGCGGAATTCAGAGGCTATATCACCAGTTGTATACGCCAGGGGTCTTCCCCCTCCTCTCCTTAATTTAGGGATAAAGGTAGCTTGGTGACGTTTCTTGAGGGCACGTGCCAGCAGCTTCCCACATTTATTCCCCTGAGAGTAGTAATGGCAATCGATCTGGAGGCCCAGTCATTTAGGATTTATTGAGCTCCGCACACAGCAAGACCAAGTTCCGGAATGAAAGCGGAACGACGTCCACGTCAGGGAGGTCCAAAGCAGTCAGGAAGCCCGGGACATCGGCAGGAGACACTATGGAGTGTGTGATGTTGCCTTTCTGGACATGCAGCGCCAGTGGGAAGCCCCATCGGTACCTGATATCACGTTCACGGAGGGCGTCTGTAACCGGTTTCAAAATACGCCTGGCCTGCAAAGTAATCCACGACACATCCTGATAAAGGGCAACAGGGCGGCTGTCCACATTGATGGTTGCTGTTTTCCGTGCGGCGCACAAAATCTCCTCTTTCAAGGCAGAGTCATGCAATCTGCAGATGATGTCGCGTGGCTGGTCTGTCAGAGCTCCGTGCGGTTTCAGCGCCTGATGGGCCCTTTCAAATTTAACTTCGGCATCCTCAGGTCTGTGGAGTATACCATTAAAGAGGTGCTGCAAGAGATCAGGCAGATTTTCAGAGCCGTCATATTCTGGATATCCCTTAACATGTATGTCATTGCGTCTGCCCCTGTTGTCGATGTCATCCAGATGCTGATGCATAATTGTGAGGTGTTTAGCCTGCTCGGCAATCTGTACATTTAGGTGTTCCACGTGTGTGAATAGAGAGTCTCTATCTTCTTCCAAATCAAGTATTTGTCCCCCCAAATGCTTCAAGTCAGTTCCCAGGGCCTCAATCCTGCCAATTACATTCCTCTCCATAACTGACAGCTGGGAGGATAAATCATGTTTTGTGGGGAGATTCCTTAGAATGGCTCTCACCTCGAGGTCCGCTTGGGCTGCCTATGGGGGATCTGTCCTGAGGCCGCTCATCCACTGAATCCTCCTCCTCAAAAACGGCAGTAAAGTGGCGGTTTTCGCAGCGGATCGGTGGCCAGCAGGTTGGGAGGCCTGAGAGGTGCGTTTTCGCTGCCCCATCACAGCTTACAAGCCCCCAGGATATCTGTATCGGCGCTCAGGAGACGGAGCTCTGAACTCACACGTCCAGCTCCGGCTGCGGTCAGGCCACGCCCCCTAAACATTGAATTCTATGCCAAAGTGTAATTTATGTTAATTCACAATGCAATGAACTGAAACAAATCTATACATAACACGGTATATGTCGTATCGATAATTACTTTTTATCTTGGGTTTTCTCTGCATTTGGCTAAGCGCTACCATGAATCCGTTTGAACGCAATTTCTAAATATAGGATTCCATTCACCCAAACATTTTAGCCAGTCTTTGGTTTCTCTGCTTCACCGGCATTGCAGGAGATGGATCTGGATAGATATTAATGACGTGACCCTAATATTGAAAAAGGTCTAATCGTAATGCTGCCCTGAGGAGGTTTGCTTTATTCTGCAAGTAATGAAATTGCACAATAACATCCCGAGGTCAGTCAGAATCTCTGCGTCTTGTTAAAGCTCGGTGAGCTCGATCAAGCCGTATAGACATGTCTTGTTCGGTAGGAACAACAAGCAAATAATATACAGCACAGTAGTGAGGGAGTGACCGTAGGATTCTGGGATGCCTTATGGTCTGACATTATTACGATGAGATCTGATCTCCAAATATTCCTCGCGTTTTTCCAGTCTTTCTAAATGCTCCACACGTTTCTTCCGTTCTGTGTGACCAGTAGTAAGTAAATCAGCAACGTCATCCAGCCGTTGTTTGAGGTGCGCCATGTGTCCCCATCTCAGACATGTTTTTCCAAATTTTAGCAAGGCCTGCTGGAACCTCCTTTTGAATCATAGACCGTGTCTGCTGGACCACGGATTGATTATCTGTAGATGTATGTGGAGAGAGGGGTTTCCTCTTCAGAGGACGTACCAGACCTCGAGTTATGTCCTTTCTTTCTGGTTATCTGTTTGCGTCTGTTTGGGTTTCATTTTACCAAATCGTGGCATTTTAGGTGTGTGTTGATGATATTTATCCATGAGATGATGGGTTAATATGGAAGATGGGAAGAAGAAAGTGAGCATCGGTATATCTCTGTTTTTCAGACTTTCGTTACGCAGGAAACTCAGAGCAGCAGGTATGTGTACAGGTATTAGCAAATAAAATGGGGAGGACGAGAGCCTGACACCTGAGAGGTTATTAGGATCCCCACATCAGTGCAGGAAAGCATCCGGATTAAAAAATTGAGGTAGAAAAACAACCGAAAAATTATTCAGTCATAGTCCTATCTCTGACATTAATATTATTTATCTCCTGTTTCAGAAATCTTGTTCTTCCTCTAATCGATCCCTTTCACAAGAACTGGGTGTCCGGATAAACTGTGATAATGAATAAAGACAAAGCCCGGGATCCGCTGACCCATAAGATCTTGGATCTAACTCTGGAGATCATCTTTCTGCTGACTGGAGAGGTAAGAGATTCTATGAAATACACATTACTGGTGATATTCAATTAACCTGGATATGTCTTGATTGCACCATTAGCAAATTTCTAGGGTATCTATGTGAAAAATACAAACAAAAGACATAGGGTAATACCCCTTAAGCTAGTATGTATAAAAATACAAAAAATGGCCACTCACAAGCTGTCAATATTATACAGGCACATCACAGGTTCTTTTGATTTTCATAAAACTTGTATTGGCCTTAAAGAGAAAAACAACACACAATAGTGTAGATTGCCAACAATATAAAAGTGGCGTTTGCTTTAATTGCGCTCACATAATTTAAAAACAAATAAGGCACATCAACATCACCGATTCCTTGGTATGTCAGGTCATTTAACGGCACTGCTCGACGCGTTTTGTCTATCAGACTTCCTCAGGAGCATGGAAAAATACATCTAGACCCCCCCTTTATATATACATACAATTAAAATAATAATAGCATTCAAGGAGTAAAAAACAAAAAAAAACGCGAAAAAAGCCGCAAAACGAAAGTAAAACCAAGTCCCATGAATACATCCGGTCCGATGACCCGGAAGTGTTCCTCCGCGTGGCTTCCGCCGGATGCACCCAGGTATTCCACCTGCCAACCCGGAATCTGCCTAGTGAAGTCCCAAAACCGGAAATAAACGGCCGGGCTGCGTCCCACCGGTGCAGGGATCCCAAAAACAGGCGGACATCATCGCTTCCAGGGCACATCCGGTTCCCAACATCCTTGCGGTTTCAGGATTCCGGTTCGGCCAGCCATGAAGTCTCCGCCGCCATGTTGGGAATGGGCAACCCAAATTTTCCCGCAATTGGTGGTCACAAGCAATGTCCAGCAGATACATACATAAATGAATAAACAGAATAAAACAGAATAAAACAAAATGAGAGCAAATAATACAGAGAATGCGTGCAACACAACAATAGACACTATTTTTGTAAAAAACATACAAGATCAATATCACTGTTTAACCCTTTAGGTTCCAGTGTTTTTAATTTATGTATCCAGTATGTTTCCCTCCGAGAAAGTTTATTTTCCCTATTGTGCCCCCTCCAGTCACCTTTTACCTCCTCTATCCCAAAACATTTTAAAGATTTTTCTTGATATTCGGGACATATATTACAATGGACTGGCAGGGAATGGGTGGGTAAATTCTTCCTAATGTTGTTTTGATGTTCCAACAGTCTACATTTTAACTTCCGAATGGTCCGGCCCACATATTGGGAACCACACGCACACTGAATCAAATACACGACGAAAGAAGTGTTACAAGTGATCCTAATTAACTAGCTTGCGCTAGATGAATCCAGATAAAGATGCTGTCAGGTTTTGTATTGTGGGACCCGAGATGAGGAGGTATATCAGAAGCCAAGGTGTCCAAAGGATGATCCGGAGGCGTGGTCAGGGGATAGCCGTGGTCGGTAGTAAGTAAGCAGATCAGAAAGCGGGGTGTCCGAGGGATGATTCGAAGGTGTAGTCAAGGGATAGCCGCGGTCAGTAATCAGGAGGCAAGTTTCAGGCAGGTCTTACTACTGTAAGGGCACAAAACGAGTGAGCCCTGAGCCACTCGAGTCAGGGGTTTAAATAGGGAGTCAGGACTGGTCCCCCCCCTAGCCCCGCCCCTCCAGTCTTCCCCCTCCGCCATTGGAGTAGAGGGAGATACCCAAGGCATCAGAGCAGCCGTCATGCCGGTTGGAGATGCCGAGGCCACGCCCCTCCCCCTGGACGCATCGCGCACGCGCCGACCCACCTGGACGCTGGTACCTTGTGGAGACCTTGCCACCGCGATGGAGGGGGGGGTCCCCAGGTACGACCTCGAGGGCCCGCACACGCCAACCAGGAGCGGAGTGATGCGCTACCCCTGTGCCCCGCCAGAGGACGGCGCCGGGATCACGGTGAATCCCAGGAGACGGGGAAGGGCGCAGGCGCCGCCGAGGACCTGACAGATGCATATAATAGCAGCAATTGAAAAAATCCCTTTACCATGATGGGAAGTGATTTAATGAATCATTTATCAATCGCATATACTGTATGAGCCAGATTGTCTGCAGTCTTATGATAGTTTCCTAAATCAAATATTCACCATTAAAATACTATAGCAAGACTCATGAAAACATGCAAGTTCAATACTGCTAAAGATTATAAAAAGAAGGCTGATTGCAAATAGTTATAATAGAAAAAACATAATAATATTAATAGCAGGATTAGCATATAGTTAGCACAAACACACTTAGTGCGTGTTTATTTGGCAGAGTGTTTTTAGACCCAATTTGTAAATAGTAATAGATCTCAACATTATACTTTCCATATAAGAAACAAACCCACCATGGTTGATACACTTTGCTTGTGCCTGTCCCCAAGTATATTTCTGGAGTTGCACAGGCAATAACAGGTGTGGAGACCAGTCTAACCAGTCATTGTATTTTAGATAACACCCATACAAGGAACTAGATATGTTGACCATAGTGTAGATTAGAAATCCATAACAGCTTTGGCTTTAATTATCACCTCTACGCTGATGACACTCAGATCTACCTCTCTACCCCTGATCTCTCTCCCCCTGTCCTCTCAAAAGTCAGTGACTGTTTATCTGGCATCTCCTCCTGGATGGCCTCCCACCACCTAAAGATCAACATGTCAAAGACTGAGCTCCTACTTATTCCTCCCTCCAATGCCTCCCCACCTCCTGACTTCTCTATCACGGTGGAGGGTATCACCATCGCCCCATCAAACCAAGTTCGCTGTCTTGGAGTTACACTTGACTCTGCTCTTTCCTTCATCCCCCACATCCAGTCTCTTTCCTCCTCCTGCCGATACCAACTGCATAATATTTCCAGAATTCGGCCATTTCTTACCGCTGTCACCACAAAACAACTCATACACGCCCTGGTAATCTCCCGACTCGACTATTGCAATAAACTCTTATCTGGCCTCCCTCTGTCCCGCCTCTCCCCCCTACAATCCATCCTGAACGCCTCCGCCAGGCTAATTCACCTCACCCGCCGCTCTGTCTCTGCCGCTCCCCTCTGCGAGTCCCTTCACTGGCTCCCCATCCACTGCAGAATTAAGTTCAAAATCCTTCTCCTTACCTACAATACCCTCACTAACTCAGCGCCCCACTACCCGTCCTCACTAATCACCAGATACACCCCAGCCCGCTCCCTAAGGTCAAACAGTGACCTGCGCCTAGCTTCTCCCCGCATCACCTCTTCCCATGATAGACTGCAGGATTTCTCACGCGCAGCCCCCACTCTCTGGAACGCTCTCCCTCGTACTGTCAGACTTTCCCCTAACTTCTCTTCCTTCAAACGCTCCCTTAATATGCTGGCGCTTTATAAATAAAGAAGAATAATAATAATAATAATAATAATACAAGGGTAACCACAGATTATTTTAAACAGCAACGCCTCAGGATAGTAATGTAATACTAGTGTAGCGGAGGATTAGTGGACTGTGTGTGTACTGTTGTGATTTCACTGTGGCCCAGGCTTGGACAGACACATGCAGCCTGTCACCGCTGTGGGGAATTCCCCCTCCCTCCTTTCTCCGCCTCTTGCATGGGAGGAGGAGGAAGTTGTTGGATACAGGAAGAATGCAGGAAACGCAAAGTATTCTGGAATGTGTAGTTCAGAATGCAGAGACTCTTATGCAATTTGTCAGGAGAAAGACTACGCCTCACAGCAGTGCGAGGGGGAGCAGTGTTTTTTCAGGGGAGGAAGAGCACGTGCAGAGCAGAGAGAAGCCAGACAGGGTGAGACTGGCAGCGTGAACGGTCCTGTGTTGTCGATCGTGCATGCGGCTGCCCTGGTGTGTTCATCGAAGCCGTGATCCGGTTGCCTTTGCGTATTTCCAGTATCAGCGGAGTGTGCATCCAGCTGTCCTCGTGCATCCGACGAAGAAGGGGTCCGGCTGCCTTTGTGTGTGTTCCAGTGACTGAGGGAGCGATCGAGTATACTCAGCGGAGAAGTAATCCAGCTGTCCTCGTGCATCCAGCGGAGCGAGATCCGGCTGTGATTGAGTGATTCCAGCGCTAAGAGATAGCGCTCGAACTACCTTTCCAGCAAGGAAGGGGTGAGCGTATCAAACGGAGAGAGGTATTCAGCCATCCTGTGTGCGTTGATATTGCTAACTTTATTGTCCAGTCCTAGTTCTACTGCCCGCACAGTTGCAACTAAAGGAAGATTGCTGCAGTTACAAATCTTGTTGTTCTGTGACACTTTGCAAAGATTTCTTTCTCACTTTGTGGAATACAAATATGGTTTCATGTTAACGGTACCCAACGGCAGAAGTTAAAGGGCCCCAATGCTAGCAGACTTGAAAGCTTGTGTAATTTCCACTGGCCAGTGGTTAGGTAGAATTACAAGGTTTAGATAGGTTATTGATATTGGTTACGATGATTATTGTCGATAATCTAACTGCACTGAAGTATGGTAAAGATTGCCGTCTCGTTCATTCATCATTGCGTTGAATAGTGATGCTAAAGTAACTCTTTCAATACTGTTATACTGTTGATTACTTTGTCCTACAGAGGGTTTGCTCGTTAGTCCTAATAAACCCCATTTTATTTAAAGTATTCTTGTCCTGGTATTACTTGGCGCCGAAGGTGGAGGTGGGTAATCATTGGAGTGAGACAGAAGGCCCGTCAAATGCAGCGGCTCTCGCGGGAGTAGCGCTGAACTAGATATGTTGACCATAGCGTAGATTAGAAATCCATAATGAGCCACTGTTCATATTCCTATATAAGGAAAAGCCCTATCGCATTCATGTTAATATTCTAAATGATACAGTCAGCTACAATTATTATTTCCATATGAGGCACTAGTCCGCGCATCCAACGCACGTTTCGCCGCTATCCGGCTCGTCATGTCAAATGATACAATGTAGCACTTTGGTATTTATACGATCGCATTCATTAGCTTCTGGGTTCTCATGAGTCTTGATATAGTATTTTAATGGTGGGTATTTGATTTAGGAAACCATCACAAGACTGCAGGCAATCTGGCTCATATATGCGATTGATAAATGATTCATTAAATCACTTCCCATCATGGTAAAGTAAGTCTATTGTATGACCAAAATTTACTATTTCTCAGATATTCCTTTATCTGAATTGTCTAGGGATTTTTTCAATTACTGCTATTATATGCATCTTTATCTGGATTCATCTAGCGCAAGCTAGTTAATTAGGTCAAATAATTTTGATTTATTTTTCATGTTACATTTGTTATCATTGTGTGTGTAATGACTAGTGCACTGGTCTAATTTTTATCGTCGTGAACTTCAATAAATGTTAACTTTTAATCCACGTTCTCTTTTTTGCCTTCAATTGGAAGGTTCTTTGTTGGTTCTTCTTTATGGAGACTGTACATTGATATACCATAATCAGCCACAATATTAATGAACAAAACCAGAATGGCTGCACTAACATAACATGTTGTTAAGGGTGCTTCTGAGTGGTCGGTTGGCATAAAATATAGTAAATTCAGAGCACGCCATTACAATACAAGCAAAGATAATAAAAACTCCTAATTAGGTAAGGCTCGTGTCAGATGAGAGCAGTGTTCACGTCCGTGGTGCTGCACGTTTTAACATCCGTGGCAGCATAGCATTCAGACCAATGGAGCCCCACACACGAAGTACGTCTGCACAGAAATGCGGATGCATGACGGACGCGGCAAATGGACGCAGGTTAAGCCACAACTGCGTCTTCCGTCCGAACATGCGTCCGTGCAGTCCGTACAAAATGCGCTCGTCTGACATTAGCCTAAAACAAATGATGGAGATTTAGTTACAAGATGTGATCATTAGGGATGCACCGATACCGATACTGCTGTTTGCACGAGTACTTGGTACTCGTGCAAATGGCACGATACATCCCTCCGATACCGGAAGCCAGCACTGGGCCAGCTTGCTGGTATCCGCGGGGCTGGGGAAGCTGGCCGCATGCATGAAAAGCACTCAGCCAGTGTTCCCCTCCGGCAGGCGCAATACTTACACAGCAGAGGGTCCGGTCGCAGTGCTGTGACGCGATCACGCAGCCGCCGAGCGCCTCTGTAACACTGCCTCTCGGCGGTGTAAGTATAGCGGCCCGCTGGAGAGGAACGCTGGCCAAGTGCTTTTCATGCAGGCAGACAGCTTCCCCAGCGTTTGGGCATGTCAGACGAGATCTAGATATATAGATATATATATCTATATCTCTGGTCTGTGTAATGTGTATATGTATATATATTAGTGTGTATGTATATACATACACATGTATGTATGTCTGTCTGGTCTGAGGTCTGTGTAATGCATGTATGTATGTATGTATGTAAATGTATCTGAGTGCGTACATGAATCTGAGTGGAGGTGTGTGCAAGGGGTAAATGGGGTTTCTGGCCATACATTTCTAAATAAACATGAATGGGACAGGCTTTCGGCAAAGTCCTAAATTATTTATTGGATAGCGTCACATGACCCATCTCTTCAGATTAGCGTACCGCATCACTGATGCAACTCATCCCTCTGCTCACCTACTCACACTTGATTGAAGCCGCTTGTATGCCCCACCATTCCCAAACCATTGGCACTAACGATCCTGCTATCTAGTGCAATCCCTCTGGTCTTCCTCAACCGCAATCCCTCTAGAGCAGGGCCCTCTACACCTCTGGTTTCCATCCTATTGTAAAGCACTGCGGAAACTGTTGGCACTATATAAATGATGACAATATTAATAATAATGACCTTAACTAAAAGTATCGGTACTCTGTATCGGTGAGTACTTTTATAAAGTATCGGTACTTGTACTCAGTCCTAATAATGTGGTATCGGTGCATCCCTAGTGATCATATATTGCATAAACCTGTCACAGCGCCAATGTGCCCCATTATCAGCAGATCCTACTCTATGCCATAGATATAGATCATATATCTAATGTCTGATATTTTGCGATATATTTACTTAGTTGTGACATGCATCCCATTTGGGGTCCCCCGCAGGTCGAGGTTTTAATTAGAACCTGCAATGAGGCTAGGAGGTATGCAAAGCCAGAATTCTTCCTACGAGTTATTTTATTTTTTATTTAGCACCAATACATACCACAGCGATGTACAACGATGCAATGGATAAAGACAGGACAATTCTAAAATATGTAAAGGAGGCCGGTCAGTATTCCTGCCAGCAGATACAGGAGGATATGAGGGCCCTATTCACGTGGGAATTTACAATCTGTAGGGGTGAGGGGTTTAGAAACAGGAGGGGCGGGGACTGCAGTGATGAGTTAATGCAGGGAGAGTTGAGGACCATTTTTGGGTTGGTCAGATATCTTGTTATGGAGTCAGGTGGTAGGCTTCCCTAAACAGAAGGGTCTTTAGGGAACGTTTAATGAAGCCCGATTTGGGGACAGACTGATATTGCAAGGAAGCGCATTCCATAGGGTCGGAGCCGCACGAGAAAAGTGCTGCAGTCTGGCATGTGATGAGGTAATGATGGAGGATGCCAAGAGCAGGTCATTGCTGGATCTTAGGGGACGGGCTGGGGTATAGTGAGGAGCGGCGTTAGTAAAGGTTTTTTTTGGGTCAGGGTGAGCAGGGTGGGTAATTTAGAATTTGATTCGGCTGTGGATGGGAAGCCAGTGTAGGGATTCACAGAGAGGAGCGGCAAAGCCGGGCTGATGTGTTTTAGAATGGACTCTAGGGGGAGAGGCGGGAGATGGAAAGGCCAATCAGAAGGTTGTTACAGTAGTCCAGGCGGGAGATAATAAGAGAGTGGATAAGTTGCTTGGTGGTGTTAGCAGTCAGAAATGGATGAATTTTGGCAATATTGTGGAGGTGATTGTGGCAAGATGAGCAGAGAGATTGATGTAGGGGCTGAAGGAAAGACTGGAGTCGAGAGTCACTCCGAGGCAGCAGACCTGGGCTGAGGGAAGGATGGTGATACCATCTACAATTATGGAGACGTCAGAAGTCGGACTAGAGTTAGAGGTGGGAATTAGAAGGAGCTTGGTCTTGGACATATTGATCTTCAGGTAGTAAGAGGCCATCCAGACTGAGGTCCCAGATAGGCAGTCACTGACTCGAGAGAGGGAGTGGAGATGTATGCATAGGGCATATGGGTGTTACTTAAAGCCATAGCTGGTGATGAGTTTACCCAGTGAGGAGGTATAGATGGAGAAGAGCAGAGGACCTAGGACTGAGCCTTGGTGTACGCCGACTGAAAGAGGCATAGAAGAGGAGGAGTTGCCAGCAAGGGATACAGAAAATGATGTATTGGAGAGGTATGATTTTAGCCAAGAGAGAAGAGGGTCTTAACCCCTTCACTGCTGAGGCATTTCACCACTGTGTGCTGAGCTCATTTTTACCGCTTTCGCTCATCATGTTTAAACACGATTTGAAGCCACATTTTAATAAATGACCCAGACATATTATATATCGTTCTTTCCGGCAGACTACGCAGATTCATAATATATCATTTTTATATGTATACGTCATGACCTGCCTGTATATTATAACAAAAAATACAATAAAAATTGAATTTTTAATCATCTGCAGTGTGTAAAGTGTTTTTTTTCACATTTTATCACATGAGCGTTTGCGGTTATGTTTTCTATGGGGTGCGCTTGTACAAAAAATTTGAAATGGGGACTTGTTACTTTTTTTGGGGGGAATTACGTGATTTTTAGCAAACGCACCCCATAGAAAAAAATCATTAGTGCAGCATCATTGTTCACATTATAATTGAAATGTGAACAATATTGCTGCATTAATAAAAACAACACAAAAAAAAAACATGTTTTTTTATTTATTTATTTTTTTAAATTTATTTATTATTTAAATTTTTTTTTTTTTTATTATTATTATTTTACTTTTTACCTAGTCATGTTGGGTATCATTCGAAAGGCCATGCTCAGGCCTTTCAAATGACACCCTCCATGACCCCCTAGCTGCCACGGTTCTGGAGATATCGGGGTTCACAAGAACCCCCTATCTCCACCAGGGGATTTCCTTGGAAATCCCCGGCAGCTAGGGGTTCCCCGGCTATCTGACGTCATCACGCTATGCGTGATGACGTCAGACAGCGAGGGGAGTCCCGGGGCGGAGCCGCCATCCAAGATGGCGGCCCCCACCGGAGATAGGCTGCACTTCGGCGCCGCAAGGCGCTGAAGTGCAACCCAGCACTTGAGGGGTTAAAGCCAGGCATCGCTTAAAAGGGGAGACTCTCCCCTTTTAAGCGGTGCCTGGCTTTTACCGCTGCTCCTTCCCGATCGGGAGGGAGAGGGATCCGAACGGATCACCCCCCTCCCTTCCAGGCTATCTCCCGGCATTGCCGGGGGGTCGCCTGGAAATGACGTCAGGCGCGATGACGTCATTTACGCCGGGAGGAGCTTGACTTCAGCGTCTGAGGACGCTGAAGTCAGAACGCCGTGGGACCCCGGACAGAGAGGTGAGTATCTCCGCCGGGGGTCCCGCACAGCTGATGATGTGTGGGGCACGTCCTCAGCATGCAACGTGCATCAATGAGGACGTGTCCCACACGTCTTCAGCAGTGAAAGGGTTAAGGAGGAGGGAATGGTCAACTGTATCAGAGGCAGCTGAGAGGTCAAATAGGATCAGTATGGAGTAGTGGCCACTTTCACTCATGGTTAGTGTTTGGCTGGAGCCATTTATTGTCAATCAAGTGTGTTTACTCTTTTTAAATCGTAATGACAACAGAAACTACCCAAATGACTCTGATCAAAAGTTTACATACCCTGATGATTTTGGCCTCATAACATGCACACAAGTTGACACAAACGGATTTGAATGGCTATTAAAAGGTAACCATCTTCACCTTTGTTCTGTTTGCTTGTAATTAGAGTGTGTGTATAAAAGGTCATTGAGCTTCTGGACTCCTGACAAACCCTTGCATCTTTCATCCAGTGCTGCACTGACGTTTCTGGATTCTGAGCCATGGGGAAAGCAAAAGAATTGTCAAAGGATCTGCGGGAAAAGGTAGTTGAACTGTATAAAACAGGAAAGGTATATAAAAAGCTATCCAAGGAATTGAGAATGCCAATCAGCAATGTTCAAACTCTAATTAAGAAGTGGATAATGAGGGGTTCTGTTGAAACCAAACCACGGTCGTCTAAAATTTCAGCCACAACTGCCAGGAAAATTGTTCGGGATGCAAAGAAAAACCCACAAATAACTTCAGGTGAAATACAGGATTCTCTGAAAACACGTGGTGTGTCTGTTTCAAGATCCACAATAAGGAGGCACTTGAAGAAAGATGGGCTGCATGGTCGAGTCGCCAGAAGAAAGTCATTACTACAAAATGCCACAAAGTATCTCTCTTACAATACGCCAAACAGCACAGAGACAAGCCTCAAACCTTCTGGCACAAAGTCATTTGGAGTGAAGGGATTAAAATTGAACTTTTGGTCACAACGATAAAGCTACATTTGGAGAGGAGTCAACAAGGCCTATGATGAAAGGTACACCATTCCTACTGTGCAACACGAAGGTGAGTCGCTGATGTTTTGGGAATGTGTGAGCTACAAAGACACAGGAAATTTGGTCAAAATTGATGGCAGGATGAATGCAGTATGTTATCAAAAACTACTGGAGGAAAATTTGCATTCATCAGCCCGGAAGCTGCGCATGGACGTACTTGGACATTCCAACATGACAATGATCCAAAACACAAGGCCAAGTTGACCTGTCTTTGGCTATAGCAGCATAAAGTGAAGGTTCTGGAGCGTCTCCTGACCTCCATATCATTGAGCCAATCTGGGGAGATCTCAAAACGTGCAGTTCATGCAAGACAGCCCAAGAATTTACAGGAACTGGATGCTTTTTGCTAAGACAAATGGGCAGCTTTACCATCTGAGAAGATAAAGAGCCTAATCCACAAATACCACAAAAGTCTTCAAGCTGTCATTGATGTTAAAGGGGGCAATACACGGTACTAAGAACTGGGGTATGTAAACTTTTGATCAGGGTGATTTGGGTTGTTTCTGTTGTCAATATGATTTAAAAAGAGTAAACACACTTGATTGATAATAAATGGCTTCAGCCAAACACTAACCATGAGTGAAAGAAATGTTTTTGTTTTATTCATATTCTCTAAAATAATGGCCAAGAAATTATAAATTCCGCCAGGGTATGTAAACGTATGAGCACAACTTTGTATATATATTTATTCAATTAAATATTAGGCAAATACATAAGTAAAACCTGAAGGACATTCTTGAAACCAGTACCAGTTTATCACTGAAACCGACACATGTAGATCAAAATCAATTGAACAGTATCAATGCAAATGTGTTAATTAACGCATCAACCTGAAACATTACGGTAATCAAAACAAGTATCCATCAACAAATTACTGCAGTAAGATCACATGTAACAATCAGGAACATTACACATATTAAAGAACATTACCTTAGTTCATCACTTAATCCATTGAGCTTCAAATGCTGTGTCTGGCTGAGAATAATGAGACACACGTAGATGACATTAAAGCATTGGCTAAAAATAACCTTGGTACAAAATAGTTTATTAATTAAGGTAGCCAATTAAACCATTGAGCTACAATGCAAATGCTGTGTTTGGCTGAGAGTAATAAGACACGCATAGATGACATTAAACAATGGCAAAAAAACAACAATATAGCCCTGGCACAAATTTGTTAGTAGATAAACACAAGACACTGATATTAGTAGAATAAATGCTTGATAAATATAAGCTGATAGTCAGTATATCAAGTGTTAGTACAAAATAATATGAAAAGCTAAATAGTTACTGTTGAGGAATATTTGTATATTCTTAATCTTCTAATCAAACCAATTTTTGATAATCTTTATATTTTGAAATCTCTGAGCCAGATAGAAGATAATGGCCCACATCAGTTCTTGAAGGATCATTAATCTTTTAACTTTCAATCAGCGGGGCCGGAGATATGAAAAGTCTTAAAAGGACCACCAGATTTGACCTAGAGAGGCGAAGTCTAGGATTTTTAAAGGTTCCTTTGTTGTTATTGACCAGAGATGAAATTACACTACATGTGGCGTCTAAATGTCTAGAATATTGATTGCTGTATCTTGAGTAAAGGCTCTTTGTTGCAGAGATGACCATTGATAAATTGAAACAGATGTGGTTGGAGAAATCAATACTTTGTTTAAATTGACTAACGTATTTTAAACTAAGTTCTTTGTGTGAGACATTTGAAAAATGCCTAAACTTGGCCAATCATAAGTATTAAGAGGCTGTGTCCTAACTCTGATGTGTTTTTCTATATTTAGCTTGTGAAAGTTCTGACTCAGATCAGATTTGAATGATGTAAAAGATGTGACATCAAAATGCTTGTGCTCTGTTGATTTCTCAAATACATGTATTGGATATGAATTCTAAAACTCTGAATTATAGAGTATAGATAAATAAGAAAATGCCTGGCCAGGTGGAAATGTCAAAGGAATTAAGAATAAGATGGCTAACGACTGAGATAAAACAGGATGTAAAAATCCCTTTATCCTGTTAACAGTTAGTATATCAATACATTACCGAAAAAAGCTTCATCGTACTGGATAAAAGGAGAGCAGTCCCATTTCAATTCTGACCTGAGAAGGAGCGCTGTTCTCAGGTAGGAGCCTTCCTTCTCTTCTCCCTATGACCACTAAGTCCTCCTTTTATACAATTCCAATAACATAAGAGACACTCATCGTCACAGCATGAGAGAACGCTGGCCAGACGTTCCCAGGGTGTGAGCATGAGAATTCTCCTAGATGTTTGTTTTTGTATCAAATTCGGTTGTCTTTAGATATATTACCAATTATTACAACTAGGGAAACTATAAATTGTCTTGCAATCAGATAAATGTTACAACCATCTGGTTTCTTGCATCTTACCCCCCTATTGTTAATTGTTGTCAATTGTTAATACATAAATATCCCCAGGTCATCCCAGGTTCACTGACGTCTCACAGACACTACACTTCTATATATTCATGCTTATTGATTTTATTTTAACACATATGTTAAATCCACAACATTAACACCACCTGTCTAATATCATGTAGATCCCTCTCGCGCTGCCAAAAGAGCTCTGATGCACTGAGGCATGGAGTCCACAAAACCTCTGAACATGTCATGTGTTATCTGGCACCAAAACGTTAGCTGCAGATACTTTACGAGGTGGGGCCTCCACGGATCGGATCTGTTAAATCCAGCACAATCCACAGATGCTCAGTCGGATTGGGATCTGGGGAATTTGGAGGCCAAGTAACATCTTGAAATCTTTGTCATGTTCCTCAAACCATTCTTAAACAATATTTGCAGTGTGTCAAGGGGCATTTTTCTGCTAAAAAAGGTCACCTAATTTCCTATCATGGCCGGCATTACGGTTTTCAGCTATGGTAGATCTTCTTATGTGACCAGACAGGCTTGTCTTCACTCCCCATGAGCATCAATGAGCCTCAGGCGCCCATGACCCTGATGCTGGTAGTCTTTCCTTGCTCTACGTTTTGTAGGTACTAACCACTACAAACCAGGGAACACCCCACAAGACTTGTCGTTTTGAAGATGCCAAACCATTACTATTTGTCCCTCGTCAAATCATTCCGATATTTTTACTTTACCATTTTTTTTTTTTGCTTCCAACACATGAAATTCAAGAACTGGCTGTTCACTTGTTGCTTAATATATTCTACCACTTGACAGGTGCCATTGTTATAACGTTGTGGCAGATCAGAGTATTATGTTCCATTGCTCTTGTGATATTGAGCTGAACCTGTGAAACACTTCCCTTATTTTACTCAGTTGTTCACTTTGTGAAGCACAATCTTATAAATAAAGTATATATAAAAAACAACCCTGGAGCTGTTTTGATACCGAGACCTTTCGAAGCGCATATCACTAGTAGCTTCATCTTATTGTGCCACTATAATGGGCAAAACTTTGACCGGACATCCCTTTTCTTTATAGAGATCGACGAATTTTCACTTATTTGGATTAAAGATCCCAGACATGCAGCATGGTCGTGAATGATAGGCAGAGGAGAGCAGCATACTGACTGACTGGAAGGCTGTCCTGTAGCGTGGCTCTCATGCCCACGGCGGCCACATGGGACTGGCCGCTGTGAGCATGAGAGCCATCCTACAGGACAACCTTCCACTCAGGCAGAGGAGAGCAGCACACTATCAGTCAAGATCTGAGTGACAGCCAGTGTAGCAAATAGAATGAGCGTGGGGCCATCCTGTAGGATAAGGCAATATCTGTACTTGTGTCGCCACCCAGTGTTCAAAGTGCAAACAGTGCAGTGAATAAAAATATAAAATAGTTTGTATATAGTTCTAAAAGCAGTTCAGAATTGAATCAGCTGCTGTTCCTCTCCACGTGGTGGTATATCCCAAATCACCATGAATAGTAGATCTAGAACAAATGTGGTTGAAAACAGAACTTCCTTCAGATGCAGACAAAGTATTTTCCCTATTTTATCCTTATGTCTGTTGTGTTGTCTTCATGCCTCAAAGCGAGTAAAAGGTAGAGACATAGTGCAAGCAATTATTATAATCAATAAAATTGACATAAGGTACACACGTTTTTAGTTGTCACAAATCAGACACCAGATGTAACTGCAGCCACCAGAATTATAAGGGGTACTGGATCACACCTCAGCAGTCTGCAGCGTCCTTCCTTATAAAATTACACCAGGACCGTGGATTTAAAGATTAAAATAATTTATTTCAATATAAATAATAAAAATAATTAAAGGATGCAGCTGAGATGCATTTAGCGATCAAAATCGCTTCGTCAGTCAGCTTATATACTTAAAGGTCCTGTAGTGCCGTTGAAATAGTCTTTTCCTAATGTAATCTGTCCACATCATCAAACCGAAAGCGAATCCTATTCTGCGTTGGCAGTTATTGCCGGAGTTCCGCCTGCAAGATGGACGTGCGTTTCACCAGCGTTCGTAATGTATTTTCCCTTTCATTCCATACAATAGGTGACATGGTTTACTGCTAGGGATAGAGGTGAAAATGCTGTGATTTATTCTCCTTCAATGGACTTCATATTAATCCATACATGATTATGAGTGAGTGATTGGCCATTGCTTGGTGATGGTGACCGATATGTTTAAAGAGAAGTGCTAAACCCGGTTGATGGTGATAACGAATTTTTGCAAAAATTGTGCACGGGATTCTTTTGCAAAAATTTGTTATCACCATCAACAGGGTATAGCACTTCTCTTTAAACATATTGGTCACCATACCACTGGACTTTTAAGTATATATGCTGGCTGAGGAAGCGATTTTGATTGCGAAACGCGTCTCAGCTACATTCTTTTAATATTTATATTGAAATAAATTATTTTAATCCACGGTCCTGGTGTCCTTTTATACGGAAGGACGCTGCAGACTGCTGAGAGGGGATCCGGTACCCCTTATAATTCTGCCAGCTACAGTTACATCTGGTGTCCGATTTGTGACACTTAATAACGTGTGTACCTTTTCTCAATTTTATTGTTTATAATAATTGGTTGCACTATTGGTTTACTCTCTTTGAGGCATGAAGACAACACAACAGACATAAGGAAAAATAAGGAAATTACTTTGTCTCCATCTGAAGGAACCGACCTGTAGGATGGCTCTCATGCTCACAGCAGCCTCTTCCCCCTTAAAGTGCTTTCCTGCAGGAGAGAGGGACTCTTTGAATTAAAACGCTGACCTATATAAAAGGGAGAGATGCTCTGTCAAATGGGCAAAATTTGTTTTTCTTGACACAGGACAGTTATTAAAAGGTAACCTATGTAAGTAAAAGTTACAGCATATGATACAGCACACTATGGAAATAAGAGCAGAGAGTGTTATTTCAACAAGAGGATAGGAGGCTCTCAGGATTTGGCATGTTTATACTCATTATAGATATATTGCTGTCACTCTCAAATGTTTAGGCTCATAAGGTGGTGAAGATCCATGAGACGGTCACTGACAACAGTACTCACCAAATACAAGGAGGACTATATTATAGGAGCAAAAGCTTCAATACGGAGCCTCCACCTCACTCAGGAATCCATGAGCAAAACAATGAGAAGATCCTGATGCTGACCAATAAGATCATCCGTCTGCTGACTGGAGAGGTGAGGCTGCTGGGAATGGGACACTGTACAGTAACACCAAGGCATGTGTCTGGATGGTGACTGTAAACAAAAAACAAAGATGATGGTGTTGCACTTCAATATATTAAAAATTACCGAGTGCTATCACCAACATTGGCCAACCCTTACTGCCAACTAACAAACAGTAACAACAAGAAGCAGGATGCACACCAAGTATAAAAATAATCTTTATTAAAGGGACATGCATGCTTTGCTAGTGTGCTTTTAAAAACCTGTTATATCTTTTCAATGAGTCACTTGTGTCATTCAGCAGGCATAAAAAGCAAGTAAATATCGTATTTTTTCATATTTACTTGCTTTTCTTTCTTGGTGGTTTCCATGCACACCTCAGGAGGCACTTAAAGCTAACCAATCAGTGCGCATACTTTGGTATACGTAAAAAACCGCAGTGAGCATGTGCGACTGAGTTGCTCCTTCTCCCTCCTGCACTGTGAGCTGAGCTGAGGGGAGGGCGTGGCTGACCTTTCACCCCCAGCTACTACAGAGACAGGGAAGGAAAGAAATCCATACACGCGCACACAGGGAGAAAAAGAGACAGCAGAGAGAGGGACAACAAAGAAAAACACAGACACACAGCAAGAAATTGTAGAGAAAAAGACAGCAATATAAAGCAGAGAAAGCACAAGAAAAGGTGCAGCGAGAGAGCACGCACAAGAGACAACACAAGAGCGTGAGAGGGAGCAACTGTGTGAGGGAGTTTGAGTGAGACAGTGAGTACCATGAAAGAGCACGAGTGGAGCATGTCAGTGGGTGAGACAGCGCGAGTGTTTGAGCGAGTCAGTGGGTGAGTGTGTTTTGCTATCACAGTTGCACAGATAGCTAATAGCCAGTTCCTCGGTTTCCCCAGTCTGAGGTCCTGAGCTGTACAACTTGTGTTAGTTCATACAGTCACAGTTATTTATAAAGCGCTAGCAAGTTCCATAGCGCTGTACAATGGGAGAGACAGAATAACAAATGTCCATACAAGTTAAACACACAGAACAGTAGGAGAGCGGACCCTGCCCAAGAGCTTACAATCTAAGGGGAGAGGGTGACAAACTAGGTGAGGGTAACAGCTGAGTATGTGAAGTAGTGGGGTGCATGGGGGCTGTGTGGGAAGATGGAGCAAGAAATGTAGTTCATGTAACACTTTGTTGGGTGGAATAGTGGGTGCGGTAGTGGGCGGGGAGGAGACGGGGAATATTCAGGAAGTATGAGCTGATGAAACACCCCTGAGGGGCGTCGCCAGAGAAGATGAAATGACAGAGTTTAAAGGAAGAAAATAATATTTTTTTACATTTTTTAAAACTTTTATTGATTTATTCTAGTTTGTCTATAGGTATATATTTTTTTAAATTGACATTTAAACACTTTTATATTTCTAGACATGCAGATCCCTTTAACTACATCACAACATATCTCATTACATGTGACGGATCTAATGCAATGGATATGATATATTGTTTACCACCTACTGGTAATAAGCTGAAAGTACTAAACAATATATCATATCCATTGCATTAGATCCTTCACATGTATTGAGATATTTTGTGATGTAGTTAATAAAGATTATTTATTTTTGTACTTGGCGGCATCCTGCTTCTTGTTGTTTCTGGATGGTGACTATCGCTTGGATCCATAGAGCACCCGCAAGCAGGTGATGTATTAATGCACTGCATATGCTGAGCTGTGTGCAGAACGTTTAACTGCAGTTTTATCATTGTGTGTGTCAGGTTCCTATACGATGTGAGGATGTCTCTGTCTATCTCTCCATGGAGGAGTGGGAGTATTTAGAAGGACACAAGAAGCTCTATGAGGACGTCACGAGGGAAAATCACCGGCCAGTTATGGCACTTGGTAAGAGAAGGTTTAATTCTCATAATCTTGGACACATTTCTCTAGTGTTTGACACAAACAACAATGTGAAATGTTCGCTGTGCGTCTGATAGACTTGTTCCTGAATGACCTTCTCACGTGTTAATGTGATTTTCCCTTTCAATAGATAAATCTGTATCTGGTGAATCGCACACTCCGGTTTCTTTATCTGATTCTGGAAATAAATCTATAACCAATAATGTGGAGCAGCATCTTAACAAGCAAACAAAAGGACGAGCTGAATCTGCAACGAATACTGACCAAGAATCCCTGGCTTCTGGAGAAGAACAAGTCCCAAATAAAACCAATTATTCAACCATAAAATATACAGAATATTCACCTAGTGATATTAAGCAGGAACCGGCCTCTTGGGAAGAAGAAGAAGAAAATCTCTCAGACATAAATTACAAAGGAAATTCAGCTTCTGACATGGGGCAAGCCGCATATTCTACGTCTGACCTTGTGATTATTGAAACAAATTGCAAAGAAGAAACATTTTCACCTACTTTTTGTGAGGAGAATTCTATGTTCGATTCAGCCCTTATCCACCAACCTCTTCACACTGAAGAGAAGCCATTCTCTGAATATGAGAAATGTTTTACAAAGCAAGTTGCTCTTAAAAAGCATCAGAAGATTCATACAGGAACAAAAATGTTTAAATGCCATGAATGTGGGAAATGTTTGAATCAGGCTTCAAATCTTGCAAGACATAAAATGATTCACACAGGAGAAACACCTTTTAAATGCACAGAATGTGGGAAATGTTTCAATCGGTCTGAACATCTTGCAACACATAAAATGATTCACACAGGAGAAAAACCTTTTAAATGCACAGAATGTGGGAAATGTTTCAATCGGGCCTCACATCTTGCAACACATAAAATGATTCACACAGGAGAAAAAACATTTAAATGCTCAGAATGTGGGAAATGTTTCAATCAGGCCTCAAATCTTGCAACACATAAAATGATTCACACAGGAGAAACACCTTTTAAATGCACAGAATGTGGAAAATGTTTCAATCGGGCCTCACATCTTGTAACACATAAACTGATTCACACAGGAGAAAAACCTTTTAAATGCCCAGAATGTGGGAAATGTTTCAATCATGCCTCCAATCTTGCAACACATAAAATGATTCACACAGAAGAAAAACCTTTTAAATGCACAGAATGTGGGAAATGTTTCAATCATGCCTCCAATCTTGCAACACATAAAATGATTCACACAGAAGAAAAACCTTTTAAATGCACAGAATGTGGGAAATGTTTCAATCAGGCCTCAACTCTTGCAATACATAAAATGATTCATACAGGAGAAAAACCTTTTAAATGCACAGAATGTGGGAAATGTTTCAATCATGCCTCATGTCTTGCAAAACATAAAATTATTCACACAGGAGAAAAACCTTTTAAATGCACAGAATGTGGGAAATGTTTCAATCGGGCCTCAAATCTTGCAACACATAAAATGATTCACACAGGAGAAAAACCATTTAAATGCACAGAATGTGGGAAATGTTTCAATCAGGCCTCAAATCTTGCAACACATAAAATGATTCACACAGGAGAAAAACCTTTTAAATGCACAGAATGTGGAAAATGTTTCAATCGGGCCTCACATCTTGTAACACATAAACTGATTCACACAGGAGAAAAACCTTTTAAATGCCCAGAATGTGGGAAATGTTTCAATCATGCCTCCAATCTTGCAACACATAAAATGATTCACACAGGAGCAAACCCTTTTAAATGCACAGAATGTGGGAAATGTTTCAATCATGCCTCAAATCTTGCAACACATAAAATGATTCACACAGAAGAAAAACCTTTTAAATGCACAGAATGTGGGAAATGTTTCAATCAGGCCTCAACTCTTGCAATACATAAAATGATTCATACAGGAGAAAAACCTTTTAAATGCACAGAATGTGGGAAATGTTTCAATCATGCCTCATGTCTTGCAAAACATAAAATTATTCACACAGGAGAAAAACCTTTTAAATGCACAGAATGTGGGAAATGTTTCAATCGGGCCTCAACTCTCACATCACATAAAATGATTCACACACGGGGTGGACTGACAACTAATGGGGCCCCTGGGCAATAGGAGGTCGTGGGGCCCCCTTGTTCGTCATTCACAGGAGGCCACACCCATAACGAACACAACCCCTTACAATGCAACACCCACATGTACATTATTGTGCTAAAGAATTTATTTCTGAACTCGTAAAAATAACCTTTTTGAAAACCCACATGGACCCAGCAGCGATTTGGGGATTCCATTGTGTCCCCTCCATACATACAGATGGCCACCGCACTGCTGCAGCCATCACCCACTCATTGCAGCTAAGGCTGCGCCACGGCACAGAAAGTCCCTGTGGAAAATGTGGGAAACTGCCGATCACTTTAAAAGTGATCCTGACACACTGCACATTACAGCGCTCCACAGCACTAAAACTCACTGGAATGTGCAGTGTGTATGAGCATATCACAGAATCCACAGCAATAAAACTCACTGGAATGTGCAGTGTGTATGAGCATATCACAGAATCCACAGCAATAAAACTCACTGGAATGTGCGGTGTGTATGAGTATCACAGAGCTGCACAGCAATAAAACCCACAGTAAAGTGCAGTGTGTATGAGCGTATCACAGAGCTCAAAAGCAATAAAACTCACAATTTAGTCAACCCACCCAGCATACAAATTGTTGGGCATTTCCTCCCCCCAGTATATAAATTGCTGGGCATTAGATTCCCCCTCCCCAGTATATAAATTGCTGGGCATTACATTTCCCCCCTCCCCATTATATAAATTGCTGGGCATTAGATCCCTCCCCCCAGTACATAAATTGCTGGGGCCCAGCAATTTATATACTGGGGGGGGGGGGAATCTAATGCCCAGCAAATTATATACTGGGGGGGATCTAACCAGCATTTTATATACTGTGGGTGGTCTAATGCCCAGCATTAGATCCCCCCCAGTATATAACTTGCTGGGCATTAGATCCCCCCGTATATATAAATTGTTGGGCACCACCCCTAAGGGGTAATTTTCAGGCAACAACGGTAATGCAGGGACCATAAAACAGCAGGGATGATCAGCAAATGCTATGAAACGCCATGGGTAAATTTAAGGGACCACCAGACAACAGAAGTAACCTGTAAGGACCATCAGACTACAGGGAATGTCAGAAAGCCGGTGTAATATACAGGAACTGTCGGACAGCAGGGGCAATCAGCTGTAACCTGCACAACACATCCAAGTAATCTGCATTAAACCGCGATTCACTAAAATCTGCAATCACAACCTGCCTGCAAGGATAATCCATGATAAACATCAGACAACAAGATAACCAAGAAAACAACCTGACAGCAGGGGTAACCCCCCTGTTGCTCACCGGCTCCTCTTCTCGGCGGCACTGTCTGAGGGCCCGCTGGTCAGTAGGGGCCCGGTTTGGACAGACACTGGGCACCTGCCGGTTTTTCTCTGATGAGCATTGAAAATGTCAGGCAGCCAGTGGCGCACTCTGAAAATGCCGCGGTGGCGCCTGCAGCATGCCTGCGTCCCACAGTCTAACTGGAGCAGGCACGTTGCACTGGCGCCACCCCTCACGTGGGGCGGCGCAGGCACCACTGCAGCATTTTCAGAGTGTGCCGCTGGCTGCCTGACATTTTCAATGCTCATCAGAGAAAAACTGGCGGGTGCCCAGTGTCTCTGCCCAAACTGGGCCCCTACCGTCCCTCGGGCAGTGCCCGACGGGTCGGTCCGCCCCTGTTCACACAGGAGAAAAAACAATTAAATGCACAGAATCTGGGAGATGTTTCAATCAGGCCTCAAATTTTGCAAGTCATAAGGATTCACATAAAAAAAATCTTTAAAATGCACTTGATAAGTTATACATTTCCCTCGTGCCTTATTTCTTGTAACACAAAGTTGTTCCCACTGCATAAAAAATATATTTTAGTGCATTTAACTGGAAATGTTGTACTTCAAGGACTTTTCTTGTTTGTTTGTGTCTCGTTGGTCACAGAGCTGAAAACCCCTTTCTTTAAAAAAAATCTCTTGAAAAAAATGTTTCATCTTTGTTTATTAAGTAACATATTCAGTAATACTCTGTCAATATCTTTGCCTGATAAGTTCTAATATTTCAAAATTCATCAAATCTTAAAAGAATAAACAGATAAATTGCTGAATCATATATTCTTCTTTCATACTATTCATTCATATCATAGGTCGGGGCATTTCTTTTTCTTTAATCCATGGTTTCCATACTGCATAATAGTCATCACAGATATTTCTAAAATTCCCAAAGAAACCTTTTTCCATCCAAGACCGAAAATTTATCTCCGGGTAATATCATTTCTGTTTAGTGGATCTAATGACATCCAATTTCTAACTTAGCAATTTCACTGCCAGGCAGATATGTATACATCATTTTTTCGGCTAATATTTAAGATTGGCAGGTCAAGATGTAAGAGAGCAGCTCCGGAGTCAGCTCATTATGGGTACCCATAATTTAAGATAAAAATGGAAAGAAATATCTAGGTTTATCTAATATTTGAGCAATCCCACCATTAATGTCTAAAAGGATCCTAGATGCTGGCCACATCTCCAGCATAATTGTGAGTTTTTACTACCTATTCAAAATAACTTGATAGGAATCATGTACCATCTGTACTGTCCTCTCTCCACGTATCACTTTTGCGAAGTTTGACAGCCAGCTAAACTTCATCTATCATAGAGTCACGAAGAAGTTAAGTTTCAATTCCAATCTTTATTGAAGAAAATTCATAAACTCTACGATGGATAATAGTTAAACTAAAATAAAAGAATTATAATGTACAATTAGTCTCTAACTATACATGTTCAAATACAACCAAATATATACAGAAATACCGTTGTCATTACACACATCTGGACATCATATGAGACTATTAACCCCTTAAGGACCGCGGACGTACCATGTACGTCACGGCCACGGGTCTCTTTTAGACCCGCTGACGTACATGGTACGTCCTGCGGTCTTTTGAGCGATGGAAGCGATCGGATCGCTTCCAGCAGCTCAAACGCCATTGCAGGCTGCCTGGGAGTCCAGGCATCCGTGCAATGGCGGACAGAAGTGCCGGGGCCCCTTGTAATCTCTCCCCGGAAGCGATCAACATCCGGTTTCACCGGAAAGGTGCCCCGCACTTCTACAGGGTGCTGGAAGCGATCGGATCGCTTCCAGCTGCTCTGAGTATATTGCAGGGATGCCTCGACATCGAGGCATCCTTGCAATATGGTTACCTGCCGCCGGTCCGTCCGTGATCGCTCCCCCGAGCGATCACTTCCGGCAGCGGCAAGAAGTACTGCGTGCCATGAGGTATCGTGGCACTCAGTACAAAAAAGATCACATAAGTGATCAGGTGCTCTGCTGGGTGCCTCGAGGGATCAAGGCACCCAGCAGACTAAAAAAAAGTTTAAAAAAAAAAGTAAAATGAATAAAATAAAAGTGACAGCCAAGATGGCGCTGCCTTTCTAAGGGCAGGGTCATCTTGGGGCTGTGTGGGATGTTCCTAGCCTGCCTCATCAGAGAGGCAGGCTAGCAACATCCAATCAGAAGTTAGAAAAAATCAAAATAAAATTTCTAATTTGTCAGGTCAGGTCAATATTTTGTAAATATTGGCTCTGACCTCTGTGATTCTCCCTCCCTCTCCTCACTTGTGTTTTGGTGAGCGAGAGATCAGATTTGACAGGTTAGAGATTTTAGGTAGATTTAGTGAGATTAGAAAAATTGAGGCAGATTTAGAGAGATTTTAGGGAGATTTAGAACAGTTGAGGCAGGTTTAGAGAGATTTAGGTATTTATTTTTATTTTCTTGTGAAACCCAACGGTTCTTCTAAGAACCCACAATCCGCTTATATATATAATAATTCTAAAATTTTATAATCTATTATATATAATGTCTGAGAGGGTGTACAGCGCCGAGGAGGCATATGCCATCCTGGCGTCAGAATCTGAGGCATCTGCGTCGGACTCCGACCCAGATTTTGACCCTGCTAGGTGCTCAGATATATCGCTAGATACATCATCTACGCTGGCTGATGTATCTCCTAGTGATGTTTCTGATGCAGATCCTGGGCCACCATCTGCCAGCAGGAGACGCACAGCTCCAGCTGAGGAGTGGGTAGTGCCTCATCGCCAGAGGCCAGATATCCCTCCTTTCACGGCAAATCCTGGCATCAATATTGATGTTGCAGGATTTACCGCCACACAGTTTTTGCAGGTGTTTATGGGGGATGATTTGTTGGGCCACATTGTTGCCCAATCAAATCTGTATGCCCATCAGCATTGTGCTGCGAAGCCAGACTCCTACTTGGCAAGGCAGCAATGGACCCCGCTAGGTGTGCCAGAATTTCTGAAATTCTGGGCACTTACTATGCTGATGGGCATCATAAAGAAGCCCTCAATTCGCTCCTTCTGGAGCAGTAGCCCCATCTGCTCTACCCACATTTACCCCCAATCAATGTCACGTAGAAGGTATGAAAACATTTTGCGTTTCATGCACTTCAGTGACAACAGCCTGTGCCCTCCTAGAGAGCATCCCCAGTTTGACAGGCTGTATAAAATCCGCCCCCTGATTACCCACTTTGCCGCCAGGTTTGCAGAGGCTTATACACCTGGAAGGAATATCTGCGTGGATGAATCCCTAATGAAATACAAGGGAAGGCTGGGATTCAAGCAGTATATTCCTTCCAAACGCTCCAGGTATGGAGTGAAGGTGTATAAGCTCTGTGACAGCGAGAGTGGGTATACTCAGGCCTTCCGGGTGTACGAGGGAAAGGATAGTAGCCTTGACCCTCCAGGTTGCCCAGAACACATGGGAACCAGTGGCAAGATTGTGTGGGACCTACTTTTTCCCCTGATGAGCAAAGGGTACCACTTGTATGTTGATAATTTTTATACAAGTGTCCCTTTGTTCAAGCTGCTGTATTGTTTTGATACAGTAGCATGCGGTACTGTTCGCAAGAACCGTGTAGGTTTCCCAGCACAGCTTGTCCGCACCCGGTTAAAAAAGGGGGAGACCTCAGCTCTACGCCAAGAGGAGCTGTTGGCGGTCAAGTACAGAGACAAGAAGGATGTATACCTTCTATCCACCATCCACTCTGAGAGGTCTGTGGAGGTCTCTGTATGTAGCAGAGCTGAGCACATCAGGAAGCCAGTGTGCATCAAAGCCCATAACCGGCACATGGGTGGGGTTGATCTGGCAGATCAGCTGCTCCAGCCCTACCAGATTATGCGGAAGTCAAGGGCCTGGTACAAAAAGGTTGCAATTTACCTGATGCAAATTGCAACCCACAATGCCTTTTTGCTCTGCAAAAAGGCAAACCCCGGAGTGACACTGTCCTTTTTACAGTTTCAGCTCCAGGTCATTTCAGGGCTTTTGTACCATGATGCACCTGCTCCCCGGGCGGTGATGGGGTCAGAGTTGGGGCTACACATTTTATTTATAAAACCCCCCTACTGAAGGCAAACAGAGACCCCAAAAAAGATGCAGGGTGTGTTTCAAGAGGGGGCAGAGGAGAGACAATCTTTTACTGCCCAGAATGCACTGGACAACCCGGTCTGTGTCTTGGGGACTGTTTCAAGGTGTATCACACTGTGCATGATCTGTGATTTTTTTTTCTTTCTATTTTTTTTCTTACAGTCTAGTTAGTTCAGTTTAGTTTTTTTTTTCTTTTACTGCACCAGACTTTTACATTTTATTCCTACATTTTTGTGTTCTACAATTGGTGCTGTATTTTGCCAAAATCTTGGCACACCTATGCATGGGGGGCATGGGTGTACTCAGGAGACCTTGGGGTATGCGGTAGACCCAAAACCAAAGATAGACCTATCTGAAGAAATAATCTCAATTTCAACTCCAATGACAAAGTCATAAAAATTGTATTTGAACCTTCCCAAAATCCTGGCAAACCTATGCATGGGGGGCATGGGTGTACTCAGGAGACCTTGCAGAAAACAACCTGGAGAGTTTTCATGCAGTAACAAACAACAGTGTCTGATAAATCACAGTCCAAATCTAATGTGTGCATAAAAATAAAAACAAAATCGAAACATTACCGCCACACACCTTCTCAAATGTTTTGGGCTAAAACCGTTGCATCCATGGCATCAAAGCACTCCATATGCAATACCTTGGGGTGTCAACATTTCAAATATAAACACTTTTCTGGCTATAATTCAAACTGGGGTATGTGGTAGACCCACAATAAAAGATAGGCCTATCTGAAGAAATAATCTCAATTTCAACTCCAAAGTCATACAAATTGTAATTGAACCTTCCCAAAATCCTGGCAAACCTATGCATGGGGGGCATGGGTGTACTCAGGAGACATTGCAGAAAACAACCTGCAGAGTTTTCATGCAGTAACCGACAACAGTGTCTCCTAAATCACAGTCCAAAACTAATGTGGATGTGAAAATGAAAAATGACCACCAAACAGTATCCAATTTGTTTGGGACAAACGGTTGCATCCATGGCATAAAAACACTCCATTTACAATACTTTGGGGTGTTAGCTTACCAAATATATATGCACGATCATGGCAATAAAAAAAATTGGGGTATGTAAAAAGGCCCCTATAAAGAAGATATGTCGAATTAGAAAAATGACAAACACATGTAAGAAGATTGGCGTAGCACCCCAAAAACAACCCAACAAATCTCTATATGGGTGGTATCACTTTACTCAGAAGATGTTGCTGAACATATTTTGGGGTGTTTTTTGGCAGTAACCCATAACTGGATTTGACAATTCATGCCTAAAGTACAATGTGTGTGAAAAAATAACACAAAAAGTGACTACCTGAAAGTTTGTCAAAGAGCTAGTGCATGGAAAGTGTTAAAATACAACTCTTTGAAGCACCCTAGGGTGTGCCCTTTCTAAAAATATATGGTTTGATGGGGGTAAATTACTTTGGCCGGCTTCAAAAATGTCCCAAATAGGACATGGGTGCATGATGACGAAATGTGAAAATTCCAAGTTGGAAAACTGAAATGCGCACCCCCCAAATAAGGCCTATTAGCCCCCAAATGACCCGACATACCTATACATGGGTGGTATCAATTTACTCAGAAGATGTTGCTGAACATATTTTGGGGTGCTCTTTGGCAGTAAACCTTAAAGTTCACAGTACATGTATTCTTAAATTGCGTTCAAAAAAAAAAAATCACCAAAAATGTTTTATTCTCAAACTTTGGCATAGATTTGTGGTAAAATGGTTTGCATGGAAAGAGTCAAAATACCCCAAGTTTAATACCTTGATTTGTGTACTTTAAAAAAATATGTATATGTGGAGAGTTATTCAGGAATTAGTGACAGATATCAGTGTTACAATGTCACTATCACTAGTTTTGAAAATAAACCCTTTGGAAATGGCAAAGTGCTACTTGCACTTATTGTTGCATAAGATAAGGAAAAAAGCGAGGAATATGTAAACATTGGGTATTGCTAAACTCAGAACTAAATTTAGAAACTACTAAGGAATTAAATTTTTTTGACAGTTGTTGATACATAAGAAATTTTGGGGGTCAAAGTTCGAAAAAGTGGTGTTTTTTCAATTTTTTTGTCATATTTCACAATGTTTTTTATAGTAAATTATATGAAATGATGAATAAAATGGTATCTTTAGAAAGTCCATTTAATGACGAGAAAAACAGTGTAAAATATGTGTGGGTTGCTTAAACGAGTAAGAGGAAAATTTGACGTAAACACAAACAGCGCAGAAACTTAAAAACAGCAGCGGTCACTAAAGGACGGATTTGTGTAAAACTGCCCAGTCACTAAGGGGTTAAAGATATACTGTACATAGAAAAACATATGATAACATGCTATGTATTTAAATGGCAACATTACATCCACTCTACACATTAGAAACAGCAATATGTGTTGATGGAAGCAGATAATGTAAATAAACTTACAGCTATTGCTCTTCAGAATGCTCAAAGACCAGGGTTAATGGAGATTGCCCATTCAGGACTGTTCATCTGCTCACCACATAACAGCCATGAGTTAGCTTGCACTTCCTGGATTTCTAAGAGTTGTTTACTTCCCGGTTTCTAAATTGCCTGCAGTTTCTTAAAATGACCACTAGGTGGATATTAACCTGGAGACAGAACACCATCTATATAGTAGTTTGACACATACTTTCAAAAGATCCACGAAATGAACTGCCTTCTTTGTTATCGTCATTACGTTTATACTAGTCTAGCAAGGTTATTAAGAGAAAGGTGAAAACCAGGAGAAGAGAACAATCTAGACCAAATAACTTATTTGGAAAGTGAGATAAATGGGAGAATTTTTCTAGTTTGGCTATTTTGACCTAGAATTTTCACTTCTCCAGTAATTCTCCTGAGTTTCACCTTTCTTTGAATAGACCTGTGTGTCTTCCCATTCATTACCAAGGTCGCTTTCCCACTTTTCGATGTGTTTATATTCTTTTATTAAATGAATAAATGGTAAGATTTGTTCATCAATCTATCCAATCCCCCTTAAAGAATGCATCTATATCACTGTTTGATGGGAGATGGAGAGGACATTATACTCTATAAAATGTTTGACCCTCAGGTATCTAAATAGAACTTTATCATCTTTCTAGAAATCAAGGTTTTAAATGGAATAACCTTATTGTTCTCTATCAGTTGATAAATCGACAATAAATTGGTTTTCCAAGACTCTAGGTCTATATTTTCTAGTTGTTTTTCACTTGTTTCTAATGGCATATGTATTAGATAGTTACAGTTTGGCCAATATTTCTTTGTTCTTTTTGTCCAGAGAGTATTCAAATCCCTTACAATCAAATTCATGGAAGATTTTGCTAAATCTTATCCCCAAAAGGTTTGTTTCAATTTTTTTAGTTTCATCCCATGTTTCTCAGGTTCCACCCAGGGTTGGTGTTTATTATAATTATTTATCCACAGTACAATATGGGAGAGCATTGCGGCGTGATATAGCTTAGTTACATTGGGAATACCTCTCTGGTACGTTAGATGAGATCCTAGGAATACTGACACCCCAAATAACGTTAGAGAACAAATATTGGAAGTCTTTCAATATGGCATCTTTTATATTGATAGGAATTGATCTGAACAAGAAAGTCAATAAATGTAGTATATAATATTTCATTAGGTTAATTCTGCCCATCCATGAGAGACATAGGTGTTTCCAATTATTTAACAGTTTTTTAACCCCTTCCCTGCTGAGGCATTTCACTGCTGTGTGCTGAACTAATTTTTACCGCTTTTGCTCATCATGTTTAAACGCAATTTGAAGAAATATTTTATTATATGATCCAGACATATTATATATTGTTCTTTCCGACAGATTCATAATATATCATTTTCATTTGTATACGTCATGTCCTACCTGTATATTAGAACAAAAAATGCAATAAAATTAAATTTTTTAATCATCTACAACGTGTAAAGTGTTTGTTTTTCACATTTTAAAACACATGAGCGTTTGCGGTTATATTTTTCTATGGGGTGCGCTTGTACAAAAATTAGAAATGGGGACCTGTTAAATTTTTTGGGGGGAATTACGTGATTTTTAGCAAACGCACCCCATAGAAAAAAATCATTAGTGCAGCATCATTGTTCACATTATAATTGAAATGTGAACAATATTGCTGCATTAATAAAAACACACACAAAAAAAAGAGTTTTCTTTTTTTTTTACTTTGAACATGATCATGCTCAGGCCTTTTGATTGACACCCTCTATGACCCCCTAGCTGCCACGGTTCTGGAGATATCGGGGTTCAAAGGAACCCCCTATCTCCACCAGGGGATTTGATTGGGAAATCCCCGGGCAGCTAGGGGTTTCCCGGCTATCTGACATCATCACGCTATGCACAATGATGTCTGGCAGCGAGGGGGGACCCGGGGGTGGAGCCGCCATCCAAGATGGTGGCCCCCACCGGAGATAGGCCGCAATTCGGTGCCGCAAGGCGCCGAATTGCAACCCGGTGTCTGAGGGGTTAAAGCCAGGCACCGCTTAAAAGGAAAGACTCTCCCCTTTTAAGCGGTGCCTGGCTTGTGGCGCTGCTCCTTCGCGATCGGGAGGGAGAGGGATCCGAACGGATCCCCCCCTCCCTTTAAGGCGATCTCCGTGCATTGCCGGGAGGGTCGCCTGGAAATAACGTCATCATGCATGGCGCAATGACGTCATTGACGTCTGGAGGCGCTTAACTTCAGCGTCTGAGGACGCCGAAGCCAGAACGCCGCGGGACCCCGGACAGATAGGTGAGTATCTCCACCGGGGCTCCCGCTTGCGAATGACGTGTGGGGAACGTCCTCCGCATATAGCGGTCGTCAATGAGGACATTCCCCACACATCATCAGTAGCGAAGGGGTTAAGTTCAGTCAATAGATTTGAATAATTCCTTTTTATTATTTCATCCCTCCATTGAGATATAGTTATTCCCAAGTAGCGGAAAGCCATTTCTATCCGTTGAAAGGGGTAAAGCTCTCGTACCAGTTTAACAGTAACGATTTCCCTACTGAACTGTAAACATAAACATTCCACTTGCATGTTTGCCATGAGACTTCAGGAGCATGTGCCCCGTCTGGTCCATTCATTCCGTGTTTTCTTTTGAATCACTCTCCTCATCTTGCTGCAATCACCTCCACAATATCGCCAAATTCGTCCATTTCTTACTGCCAACACCACCAAGCAATTTATCCACTCACTTGTTATCTCCCGCCTGGACTACTGCAACAACCTACTGACTGGCCTTCCTACCTCCCGCCTCTCCCCCCTGCAGTCCATCCTAAACACATCAGCCCGGCTTATCCATCTCACCAGTCACTCTGTCTCTGCCGATCCTTTATGTGAATCCCTATAGTGGCTCCACATCCACAGCAGAATCAAATTCAAACTACTCACCCTGACCTACTGAACCCTCACTAACGCCGCCCCTCACTACCTGTATGATTAAGACCTTCGGGTCGAAAATTCACATGTTTTGTCTATGAGGTTTGCTGCACCCGAATAAATTTCTACGTTTCTCACTTGAAGATCCCACTTCTTTTGCTTTATTCAGCCCCTCACTACCTGTCCTCA